>JAWZYT010005824.1:7500-55869 GCA_034508575.1 Petrolisthes manimaculis | reverse complement strand
GAGGGTATATGTCGAGATATATAAATACTGTATATATATATATATATATATATATATATATATATATATATATATATATATATATATATATATATATATATATATATATATATATATATATATATTGAGAAAGAGAGAGCAGTGTTGCCAGGTCTGCTTGATGAAATTTATATAATATCCAAGTGGTACCTCTGATTCCCCATATCTAGTGAAAATTCCCCATACTTATAGAGAGAATGTTGGCTCAAAATTAATGTTTGAATGGCAGTCCATAAATGGGGTTACTGAGTTGACTTGCCCTATCCCCTACCCCTCATCCACTCTACCCATACCCACTCCCTCACACCCATGCCCCTACCTCCCCTAACACCATACACCCCACCCCACTCCCCAACCCCCTCCTTAATTATCGTATAATGACGTCATGATTTGGTGGAGAATGTAGTTCACGTTTTGGTTCATAATTCATTTATTAGTAATTAGTTTTAATTCACTATTCTATCATTAAATTCCCCGTATTTGTCCCTACATTTTGATATAATAATTTCATTAATTATGCAAATAATTAACGAAATTAGCGAATATTTTCTATTTATAATTTCCAACCGTGACTAATTAGTACATTGGAGCACTTTTGGTCCTCCATGTTATCTCAGGCAACACAACTTAATGCAGGAATAATACAGTTTGGAGGAATCATTTTGCTCCACAATTACCCTATGGAAATATGGGTTCCTTTAAAGTACTTTGATTCCTCCAAAATATGTCAGGAAAGAAAATTAATTAATAAATATAATGGTATCAATCCTGTTGTATGGAATAGTTTGGAGGAATCAAATTGGTCCAGTATTAAGACAACCACACCACAGCATCGAATAAACTAGCATCGAATGGAGTGAATCAGCTTCGAAGCTACCACCCTTACACCCCCCACATCCACCTAATACAACCCCCCCCTCCCTCCCTCCCTACACCCCCTTTAGAAGGCTTCACCAAGTGGATTCATTCCAAGCTGTGATCTTCTTTCACTTTTTACAAACTTAATAACATTAATTTAATGGACCCTGTATTGTAGTCAGAAAATTGTAGTTAAATGAGTGCTTCAAATAATGTCACGAAACACCACCGATAAGGAAGGAGCTCGTCTCGTGGCGTAGTTAGGAGGAATCAGAAGCCTCCAATTTTCATACACGATCACAGGGTCCTTAAGTGTGTGTGTGTATGTGTGAGAGAGAGAGAGGAAGGTAGTGAAGTACAGAGAGAGAGAGAGAGAGAGAGAGAGAGAGAGAGAGAGAGAAGTTCAGATGGCAGCATAAATTCGCATCCATCTTCTGTACTTAAGGGGGAAATTTTGTGTTGGAGCAAATGTATCCTCCAAACTATTCCAAGCAACAGAACACCATTATTATTGCTAATCTGGTTCTGTTTCCTAGCATACTTTGGAGGAATCAAGGCACTCCAATCTAACAAAAGTGATTACCCCTTAATAATGTTAATATGACCAGATAGTTGCTTTCTGAATCAGTTTTTATTCGAAAAACGTATTTAATTTACCACATGAGATTTATTATTATTATTATTATTATTATTATTATTATTATTATTATTATTATTATTATTATTATTATTATTATTATTATATCTGTCATTTCTGTATTAAAATTTTATTAAAACATCACTATAACTAATACATACACATAATTGTATTTCATTTATTAATCAATATAAATTTCTTATAATATATAATTTCTTCACAGAAATAATAATAATAATAATAATAATAATAAACTCTTTCTCTCACTTTTACATATAAATATTTTTTTAAGTACTATTAAATTTTTCAGAAGCCTGCTGAAGCCTGCAGAAGTCTATTGAATCCTTCAGAAGCCTGCTGAAGCCTCCAGAAGTCTTCTCAAGCCTACTGATGTCTACTGAAACATTTTATATATGTATGTTTTTTGTCTTATATGTGTGAGTGTGTGTGTGTGAGAGAAAGAAATAGGGAGACTGTGTGTTTGTGAGAAAGAGGAATGCATTAATGTGAGAGAGAGATTGATGTGTGTGAGAGAGATGATTGTATGTGTTAGAGAGAGAGAGAGAGAGAGAGAGAGAGAGAGAGAGAGAGAGAGACTGTATGTGTGTATGCGTTAAAAAAAATATATGAAATTTTATAAACAATTTAATATATATATATATATATATATATATATATATATATATATATATATATATATATATATAAATAGATTTGCGTTTATTGTCACTCCTTTCCTTCTCTCTCTCTCTCTCTCTCTCTCTCTCTCTCTCTCTCTCTCTCTCTCTCTCTCTCTCTCTCTCCATTGTGTTTGCAGTCCAATGATAATAAATAAATAATTAAATAATGTGTTTCAATTTCCTTAGTAAATAAGAAATATATAAATATTTAAAAATTATTCCATGAAATAAATGGGTTTAATATTTATAAATAATTAATTAAGGTGTAAGAAAATATACAACAATAAATATTTCAGGTCAGAATAATTATAAATAAATATCAATCAAGTTAAAAAAAAGAAAAATAAATATAAATAAAAAATATATATAAATAGATACGTGTTTTTGTTCCTTATTTCCTTCTCTCTCTCTCTCTCTCTCTCTCTCTCTCTCTCTCTCTCTCTCTCTCTCTCTCTCTCTCTCTCTCTCTCTCTCTCTCTCTCTCTCTTCTCTCTCTCTCTCTCTCTCTCTCTCCTTTCCCACCTTCGTATTTTCTATCTCCTTCCTTCATGCCTGCTGTCCAATAATAATAATAATAATAAATAAATAAATTATAATAATAATGTGTTACAATTTCCTTCGTAAAAAAGAAATGTATAAATACTTATTAATTATCCCATGAAATAAATGACAATATTGAAGCAACTTAATTCCTCCAAGCTATTCCAGGCAACAGTGTAAATAGATGTCATTATAATATTTATTAATTAATCCTGTTTCCTGACATATTTCGGAGGAATCAATGTACTCCAAAGTTACTACAAGGTAAAGTCATGGTCTAATGTACTGCAACCTGGTGAATAAAAGCGAGCTATTTGATTTAATTTTATGAACCAAAATTGCACACACCAACAGCTATAGTTTCGGATCATTTTTCGAAGCCATCTCATTGGAAGGTGTTGCAGTACATTAGACCATGACTTTACCTCTGATCTCTACGGTAATTTTAGAGCAAACTGATTCCTCCAAACCATTTAATGACGTCACTACAAAGAGAGAGAGATAAAGAGTGGTAATGGAGGGGTGTAGGGGTGGGGAAGGGGTGTGGGGTTGTAAAGGAGGGAGGGTATATGTCGATATATATAAATACTTTATATATATATATATATATATATATATATATATATATATATATATATATATATATATATATATATATATATATATATATATATATATGTATATATATTGAGAAAGAGAGAGCAGTGTTGCCAGGTCTGCTTGATGAAATTTATATAATATCCCAAGTGGTACCTCTGATTCCCCATATCTAGTGAAAATTCCCCATACTTATAGAGAGAATGTTGGCTCAAAATTAATGTTTGAATGGCAGTCCATAAATGGGGTTACTGAGTTGACTTGCCCTATACCTCTACCCCTCATCCACTCTACCCATTACCCCCTCCCTCACACCCATGCCCCTACCCCCCCCTAACACCATACACCCCACCCCACTCCCCAACCCCCTCCTTAATTATCGTATAATGACGTCATGATTTGTGGAGAATGTAGTTAACGTTTTGGTTCATAATTCATTTATTATTAATTAGTTTTAATTCACTATTCTATCATTAAATTCCCCGTATTTTTCCCTACATTTTGATATAATAATTTCATTAATTATGCAAATAATTAACGAAATTAGCGAATATTTTCTATTTATAATTTCCAACCGTGACTAATTAGTACATTGGAGCACTTTTGGTCCTCCATGTTATCTCAGGCAACACAACTTAATGCAGGAATAATACAGTTTGGAGGAATCACTTTGCTCCACAATTACCCTATGGAAATATGGGTTCCTTAAAGTACTTTTGATTCCTCCAAGTATGTCAGGAAAGAAAATTAATTAATAAATATAATGGTATCAATCCTGTTGTATGGAATAGTTTGGAGGAATCAAATTGGTCCAGTATTAAGACAATCAACACCACAGCATCGAATAAACTAGCATCGAATGAGTGAATCAGCTTCGAAGCTACCACCCTTACACCCCCCACATCCACCTAATACACCCCCCCCTCCCTCCCTCCCTACACCCCCTTTAGAAGGCTTCACCAAGTGGATTCATTCCAAGCTGTGATGTTGGTTGACTTAATACTGGACCAATTTGATCCCTCCAAACTATTCCATACAACAGGATTGATACCATTATATTTATTAATTAATTTTCTTTCCTGATATACTTTGGAGGAATCAAAGTACTTTAAAGGAACCATATTTCCATAGGGTAATTGTGGAGCAAATTGATTCCTCCAAACTGTATTATTCCTGCATTAAGTTGTGTTGCCTGAGATACCTTGGAGGACTCAATTAGGTGTTCCAATGTACCAATTAGTCACGGTTGGAAATTATAAACATAAAATATTCGCTAATTTCGTTAATTAATTTTGTAATTGAAGAAGTTATTATATCAATATGTAGGGAAAATTACGGGGAATTTAAGGATATACTAATTAATTCAAATAATTAATAATTAATTAATTATGATCCAAAACGTGAACTACATTCTTCACCAAATCATGACGTCATAATAAGATAAACAAGGGGGTGGTAGGGGGGAGGGGCATGGGTGTAAGGGAGGGGGTATAGGTAAAGTGGATGGGGGTAGGGGGTAGGGGCATGGGTGTAAGGGAGGGGGTATAGGTAGAGTGGACGGGGGCATGGGTGTAAGGGAGGGGGTATAGGTAGAGT
Source organism: Petrolisthes manimaculis (assembly GCA_034508575.1). Lineage (NCBI taxonomy): Eukaryota > Metazoa > Arthropoda > Malacostraca > Decapoda > Porcellanidae > Petrolisthes > Petrolisthes manimaculis. The sequence goes on along the minus strand of JAWZYT010005824.1, from coordinate 50,922 downwards.
GGATGGGGGTAGGGGTGAGGGGCATAGGTGTAAGGGAGGGGGTTATAGGTAGAGTGGATGGGGTAGGGGGGAGGGGCATGAGTGTAAGGGAGGGGGTATAGGTAAAGTGGATGGGGTAGGGGGTAGGGGCATGGGTGTGAGGGAGGGGGTATAGGTAGAGTGGATGGGGGTAAGGGGTAGGGGCATGAGTGTGAGGGAGGGGGGTATAGGTAGAGTGGATGGGGGTAAGGGGGTAGGGGGCATGGGTGTAAGGGAGGGGGTATAGGTAGAGTGGATGAGGGGTAGGGGGGGAGGGGCATGGGTGTAAGGGAGGGGGTATAGGTAGAGTGTATGGGGGTAAGGGGTAGGGGCATAGGTGTGAGGGAGGGGGTATAGGTAGAGTGGATGGGGTAGGGGTGAGGGGAAGACAACTCAGTAATCCCATTTATGGACTGCCATTCAAAGGTAAAATTTGAGCCATCTCTCTCTCTCTCTCTCTCTCTCTCTGTTTACACATACCCCCTCTCTCGCACCCCTTAATCCACCCCTTCTCTAACCTCCCTCCATTACTTCTCCCTTTGAAATAACTACATAATTTGGTTGGAGAAATCAGTTTGCTCCAAGATTATCCTAAAGAGATCTGAGGTCCCTTGTAGTACTTTGGAGTACAATGATTCCTTTAAAGTATGTCAGGAAACAGTAATAATTAATTAATATAATGGTATCTACCCTGTTGTCTGGAATAGTTTGGAGGAATCAAGTTGCTCCAATATTGCCAATAATTTACATTGGTTTCTTAATAAGAGAAAACGGTGTCATTTTTACACACTCATTTATATTTTCGTTTTTCCATGACAACAGAATTATTTATTATTGTATATTTCTTTACACCTTAATTAATTATTGATAAATATTAAACCCATTTGTATCATGGGATAATCAAAAATAATGTATGTATGTATATACATATAAATAAATAAATAAATATATATATATATATATATATATATATATATATATATATATATATATATATATATATATATATATATATATATATATATATATATATATATATATATATATATATTATGAATAGGGAAATTGAAACATGTTATTAATCAATTTATTCATTTATTATTATTATCATTATTATTGGACAGCAAGCACGATGGAGAGAGAGAGAGAGAGAGAGAGAGAGAGAGAGAGAGAGAAGGAATGGAGGGACAACTAACACAAATCCATATTTAGTCTGTTTTTATATTTTTTTATATAAATTGTTTCTAAAATAAAAATAAAATATTTCTATGCACACACACACAATCTCTCTCTCTCTCTCACACGCACACACACACATACAGTCTACCTTTCTCACACACACTCATGAAGCCTCTCTTTTTTTTTCTCTCTCTGTTTCTTTCTTTCTTTCTCTCTCTCACACAGTCTCTCTCTTTTTCTCTCCCACATACAGTCTCTCTCTCTTTCTCTCATACATGAACACGAACATACTCACTTCACTCACACATATCTACACACACCTACACACACACATACACTAATTGAAGAGTGCTGTCTTACCTCTCTATCACTTTTTTCTGGCGCTATATTACCTCCCAAATGCGGCGTCTACTATCATCAACCAATCGATCACCTACTTCTATAGTTAACTGCAACCATCTATAAATCATAAGCACCCTAATAAAAACATTCTAATACTCCATGAGCTCACGATATCAGAGGTCTTGCCTTCTTCCATACCAACCAACTCCCTTTCCAGGGTGCACGACCTTGGGAAGGAGGGGGGGGGGGGCGTCTTCCTTCTGCTCTCGCTACTGGTTTCATGGATTGGCTGGCACAGGCCTCGTGTATATAGCCTTGAGGTCTGCTCCTTCCACTTCTTGTACTACCCTGTTCCTGATCTTCGCACCAAGAACGGAGTTGTTAATTAATGTATTTACATTTACCTGAATATAAAATGCCTGACTTATTCACATTTTACTGCCCAAGATGGAATGGTTATCTGCTGTAAATACATTGCCTGCCTCATTAGTATTCAGTAATTTATGAACGGATCAAAAATTGTCTGAGGTGTGGCTAACTTGTGTAGGTTACTATTTTTTCTTCCCAACAAAGGCTTTATAATATCTACGACACAAAAGCCTAATATTGTCGTCTCATAATTATTACTCAACCACTTGGTTCAGTGGAGAGTCGACATCAAGATACTTTTTTCCTCATGGAATCTACGTCCCTGACTGTCATTCCTCGAGTCTCCGGCACAAACTTTACAATAAACAATATATAGAACAAACACCCTCATGAATATGCCCAAAAGACCCCATGAGGACCCAGGGTGACTTTCGTATCATCATAGGTCTTTGAGACAAGGAAATATAAAGTGGTGTAGACGGTGTTGGTAATGCCCATACCGAAGGAGCGAATATTGCTAGGCAGCACCTCAGCAGCCACCAGCCATGCTGGCGGAAGGACTCCACCAGAGATACCAGCAACATACATTACTACGGCTGCTAGAGGTAGCCAGCTCACATCAGACATATCATAACGTTGTTCTTTGAAATAAAAGAACGCTCCAAGGCTGGCCACGCCTACAAGAGCAGTAAAGCTGCCGGAAACAAGCATAACCTTTCTACGCATTCGAGATAACAGACCTGATCCGATAAAGTTGAACAGCAGACGAAATGATCCAGATATAACAGAGCTCCAGTACTGATCACGACTGACCCCAGTCATGGCAAATACTTCTGGAAGATATATAGCAACTACACCAAACCCACAGAATACAGCTAGTGATGGCACTAGTACCGATATTACCATGGACATGACATAATCTTTCTGATATATCATTTTTAGCAAATGATGCCATGACAATTTCTTGGTATCTTGTTGATCCAACATCTTCATCTCGACCATCTCCTTTTCAACAGCTGTCCTTGAGTTTCTGATCTTCAAGAGACTATTGAAGGCCTCAGCTTCCCTCTGCCTTCTGTACAGCCAGGATGGAGACTCCGGCACTATCAGTAGCCCCAAGATTCCTGAGATAAATGTGATTGCTGGGATGAGTAGAGCAGCAGTCTTCCAGGAGATGAGGCCACTCATCAAGTAGAACAATAGGAAGCCAAGTGTCACCCACACCTCTAACAGTCTAGCCAAAGTACCACGCCAGGTGGCCTCACTTACTTCACACGGTAACACGATACTGGGAGCGTTCAGGAAAGCTGCCAGCAGTCCCTGCAATTATGGGATAATTTAGGACATAAACAATAGAATATTATATTGACTATTTTAAGAATGTAAGTGTCATCTGAGGGAACTTGACCCGTGTTATGTTCCTTATAACATGATTAAAAGCCCTCTCTTTGACTTCTCATGAAGTCATCACAAACTATGATGACAACATCTTTTACTTCTAGACACTGAAGGCGACATGAGGGTATGCAGAAGATGATAATAAATTTCGTGAAACCTACAGTACATGACTCCGTTCTTTGTTAATATAGTATTGTAATTATTAGCTTCCCCGAAGATGGAAAATTGTCTGTAATTTAATAAAGAATATTACAAAGATTGTCAGATAAATCGCGCTACTCCTCCCTATCCGGTAAACACAAAGGAAAATTGATGGTAAAAAAATTCAAGTTGAGCTGTACAGCATTTACTATTATCTGAACACTTCTAGAAACATTTGACAATTTACCCTGTATGTTGCCCTGGCGAAAGGTTTTAAAAGTACGGCCCTAAATCACCTCACCATTCTCTTATTAGACGTTTATTTTGAATGCTGGATGCGGTTTGTGAGTTGTTTGTGTATTTACTGACATGGAAGGGGGCCTTGTTAACATGGTGGTTGGTTGTTTGAGGGCATTTTTATATGTTTACATAAGCACATGTTTGAGAAGCATATGTGGTCAATCTCGAGGTCCGTCTCCACAAAGTAGGGTATCATGTGTAATGCTTGGTGTGTGTTGAGAGATGACTCATTGTTACTGTGGTGTTATAACTCCTTTGTTTTACCTTTATTAGAGTACTGTTCTCCAGTATGGAGTTCACCAGCTGACTACCATCTCAATTTGCTAGATAGGGTTGTTTCTGATGCTAATTTTCTTGCTGGAGGGTCACTTGATTGTAATCTGAGTCAGGTCATTGTGTTGCATCACTGTACATGTTCTTCAAGATCAGAAGTAATGTATTACATCCCCTTAACTCATCTCTGTCAGCTCTGTGTGTTCCAGCTCTTATCACTCATGGTGTATTTGCTTCCCATAGGTTTGTTTATGTATTGCCTTGCCATAGAACTTGTCAGTATAGTCCATAGTATCTGTCTTTGATGGTGTGGGACTGGCTGCCTTTAAGAGTAAGGAAAATATGTTTTTATTAAACCAGCTACTGTACTTTCAATCTCTATGCTGTCTTCTTTCTTTAGGTTGGATTCATGGGGGTGTGATCCTCAGATTGATAGAAGGCTTGCATTCTATCCCAGCCTTGTGTCTGTGTTTTTTTTTTATAATAATATTGAACTGTTGATTATGAAAGCACATTGCCACTGACCTAAGCCTCTTCCCTCCTTCACTCACAAACTGGACAGGCACATGTTATTGCCAGAGATGGTGAGGTCTGCCCCTCTCTCATTCAATCACTCTCATTCTCATGGAGACAAGGAAATAAACAAAACATGAGGTGCTGTAGGTGTGCTTTCTGTATTTTATACACAAATTACATACTCCTACTCATTGTTAATCCCTCCCACACTCACTCACTCACTCACTCAGAGGACCACACAGCACTTGTCCTCATAATTACAGTTTATGATAAGGGTAGCTAGGAAACATACACTCACCAAAGGGTTTATGGAATTTTCACCTTTTTAGCAATGGTTCAGATGAATGTGTTTACCATACAATGTTCATTTGGATTGTCTTGTTGCCTTTCACTCTACCACTTTATCTGACCTGATACAATTACAATTTGAGACATGTTATGGTGTCAAAGAGTCACTTTTATCCCAGCTTTCATTACAGAACCCTATACAGACATGAGTAACAGTCACATGGAACAACCTACTGCTACCACTGCACATATATTTTATATAAACTGTACCAGTATATCTATCTATGTGTATGTTGTCATCTCTGATGTCTTAGAACATCTTTTATACAGAAATATAGCTTAATCAAGTTATTATTTCATGAGAAAATGAAGGTTATGCATGCATAATTTTGATTTTCTGTTATTCTTTGTGGGGGAGATTTTATTTTACATTTGAAGGTTACTTGTGACCTTGTGGCTAGCACAGTGGTAGAGGCTGTGGCTGCAGTTCTATGGCCCAGTATTCAATCCTTGTTTGGGACATGTTAAAATGGCACTGATGTCAGAGGTAACCACCCCTGTGAACAGAGGGTGAGAGGTTTGAGGTGTTCCTGCTTATATAGTCATAGCTGAAGGTGACTCAGATCTGACATGTGTGGAGAGGTCTGTGGTCCACTCATCATCCTTGTAATGTGTGTGTGTGTTAGTTGTGTTTCATACATACAGTGTGTTGTTACACTCTGTCTCATTGACTGACAATCATTGGTGGACCTTTAACCTTTATCTTTTGACATTGGAGGTGTTTGTTTGCAAATTCAGATGTGTAAATTCAACCTCTTCAAATTTGCATCACCAGATTTTTTATTCTGAGCACTTTATATTTTGACCGTGAATTGCAGCTGGTGGGAAAGGTGGTGTCTGAGAATTGTGGCCTTTAGAGATTATATAATGTATATAGAGTTGCCTTGTCCATATCCTTATAATGATATAGTATTGGACATTAAAATAATTAAACTTTATGCGAAGTTCTTTTGAAAGTCTATTTATGTTTGGGTCAGTTAGAATCATACTACCACACTTGATAAATTACTCCTATTAGGAATCCCAGGATAACAGTAGAGAGATATGCAATAATTATGTTTAATGCTGACTGACCTTAAACTCTCCTGACTGTTCAAAGATGTAAACATTTCTGGTTATTAATCAAGTTTTGTATTATATTTGTAGGGGTAAAGTGTGAACCAAAGACCTGAAGATCATCCAGAAGGAGATGAGAGATATCATTCATACAATCACTGCTTGCATCACCTTCCTTCCTTCCTTCCTCTCCTGGACTCTGTGTGTAAGTAAATTGCTTTATTGATTTTATGTGCATATTCAGAGGCTAGTTCTGTAATGTAGTCTATCTATCCATCTATCTATAGCTCTGATGCCTCGCTCCCTCCGGGAACTCCCCCCAAGGGCGTGGCCACGGCAGAAGAGTCTCCATCTTTCCCTGTTCCAACACTCCCTCCATACTTGGTCCAGCCCTCCCCTCCCCTCATGTTACTCTCCTTTACATACTCTTCCACTCAGTTCTGCAATCTAACTGGTGGTCTGCCTCTCACACCAGGTCCTGGAATGTAGTACAGCACTGTATGTTGTGTTTGTCATGTAATAGGAGTTTTTTATCATAAAACTTACTGTAAACCCTCGCTATCTCAGATCAATTGAGGGGAGACACTTGACGAGTTATCAGAAGATCCGAGATATCCGAGGGCTTTAATTTGATGCATACGACTGTCTGCCTGCACACCCACTCTCAAAACATACATACATTGAGAGAGATACATATCAGACATACAAACATATCTCTGGTTCCCATACACAGCTAATGACTAATAATAATTCTAAACTTGAGCCCAAAGTATGGAAAATGAATGTTTATAAAGGTTGTTTATTCTAAAAGGTTAGGCCTAATAGCGTGAGTGTAGTGCGTGACGAGTTGACAAGTTCAGTTAACACCAATAATGCATGAGTTTCTACTCATACAATCATATTTCCTTAGGTTATATTATTTATTCTTTGTAATTTTCTTATACAATCACTTGCACTTTTCATCATATCAAATGTCTGTACCGGGATATGTGTTAAAAGTATGAAAAATGCCTGTATTGAGAAGTAGTTCATTATAAAGGGGTTAGGCTTATCACAAGTGTATCAAGCCAGCGTGAGTGACAGTGGGGAGGAAATTTCAGTTATCACTAAAACTCATTGAATTTTCATTCGTGCACAAACATTCCTTAGTTTGTATTAATTAATTTTGGTAATTTTCTTTGAAAAATCACTTTCACTTAGTATTAATATTTCGCATAGGTACGCCTAATATTAAGGTGTGAAAGTGTGGGTGGCCCAGCTGTACGGGAATCATAATATGTGACCATACACATAATATGAGACAAGAGACAGGTGAGGAGTGACAACAGAAGAACAAAATAACAAGAGACAGGGAGTGGAGTGACAACAGAAGAACAAAATAACAAGAGACAGGTGTGGAGTGACAACAGAAGAACAAAATAACAAGAGACAGGTGTGGAGTGATAACAGAAGAACAAAATAACAAGAGACAGGTGTGGAGTGATAACAGAAGAACAAAATAACAAGAGACAGGTGTGGAGTGATAACAGAAGAACAAAATAACAAGAGACAGGTGTGGAGTGATAACAGAAGAACAAAATAACAAGAGACAGGTGTGGGAGTAGGGGACAGGCTTCAGGGGGGACTGGGGGTGTGTGGGAATAGGGGGACAGGCTTGGGGTGGGTAGAAATCCTGTCCCCTATTCCCACACCTCCCCTAATCCCCCCAAGCCTGTCCCCCAAACCCCCCCCCAAGCCTGTCCCCCTATTCCTGCACCCTCTTAAGTTCACATAATTTTTGGTTGTTTAGTTTGAATATGAATTTCTAAATTTTCAAAGTTTTATTTTATATTATTTTTTTATAAAATTTATTTTGGTGGATTTGTTGAATAAGAATTTCAAAATAAACATTTAGTAATATTTTTGTTTATAAATTGATGTTGGCTGTTTTCTGGACAGTCTTTGAAGTTTGTAATAAATAATTTGTAATAAATAAATAAAGTTGTTAGGTGTATTTGTTTTAATTGGAATATACGTAATAATTGTATGTTAATTGTATATATTTGGTGTACCAAGTTGTTAGTTGTTTTACTTAATAAAAACCTAAATAAAATGTAAATGTTTATGGTACATAGAGAAACACATTATATATATTTAATGAAACACATTATATATATTTAATGATACACATTATCAAGGTGTACAATGTACAAGTTTGAATTTTATACTACATATAAAAACTGAAAATAAATAAACTATTGGAAATATATACCAACGAGAAAATTATAAGTAATGGATCAATATATAAATCCATCCAAAAGTGAGATAGATTTTTGAGGTTCAAACAAAATCGTAGATGGAATAATTAATATAGATAAATATTTGAGATACACAGATGCATAGTGATTGAATTATATATACAATTTAATATTATATTCATAAATAAATATTTCAGAGATGGATATAGATTAATACATAAATTTTGATATATATATATATATATATATATATATATATATATATATATATATATATATATATATATATATATATATATATATATATATATATATATATATATATATAGACAATGACAATAATGATCTCATATAATAATATATAACTATCGATTGCTACATAATTATATCGGATAGATATATAATTAATTCATAACATTATAGATATAGAAATTCATAATAATTTATAATAATGATCAGATGCAATTATATCAATCATAGATACAATTTTATCTGATTTGTATACGAACATTTCAGAGATAGATTGATATATATAACAGAATTATATAAATGTTAGAGAAAAAAATGATATCAATATATGAAATAATAAGCCTAGAATGTTATACAATATCATATAATTATTATATAAACATTCATGATATCAATATATGAAATAATAAGCCTAGAATGTTATACAATATCATATAATTATTATATAAACATTCATGATATCAATATAACAGTCTAAGATAGATATATAGAATTTGATTCAAATAACAATTTAAGATGTATATTTATATACTAGATAAATAATACTATATATATAATTAAATTGAATAGAATATATATATTATATTAGATATATATATACACAAAATAACAATTTCAAATACTTAAGATTTTACATAAATAATTTTGCTACATATTATAAACATTCTATTATATCTATTATAATAACATTATATTACATACATTCCTTATAACATATATATAGACAAATATTTTCAGATACATATATAAACTATCGATATAACTAAATCAATAGTATATATATAATTTATGTACATAATTATATCATATACAGTATATAATATTAATTATATTTCATATATATACAGATATATATATATATACATATACAAATAACAATTACAGATACATAGATATATCTATCTATTATATAAATAAAAACAAAATTAATACTATATAATATTATTTCTCTACATATTATATTGAAATACATACAGTATATACAAACATTCAGATTATATTAGTTTCATAAAACAGATATATAAATACATCAATTGTCTACTGTATACTTGTGGGTGGCTGTGGCAGAGTGGATAGATTCAGATTATATTAGTTTCATAAAACAGATATATAAATACATCAATTGTCTACTGTATACTTGTGGGTGGCTGTGGCAGAGTGGATAGAGTGATGGACTGTAACTGTGAAGGACCATGGTTCAAATCCACCAGAAAACGTCTGGGATTTTTAAAGGTGTTGAATTGGGTCTAGCTGTGTCATATTAAACTATAATGTGTGTGTATAAAAAAAATATCTGTTAGGACAGAAGAGAAGCTACGGTACACTGTCTCATCTGGGGTGTGTGTCTTTCTCTTCATGAATATATCGCAAACATTTATATTATATTAAATAGTTTCATATAACAGATAGATAAATACATCAATTATCTAAGTGTACTTGTGGGTGGTGGTGGTAGAGTGGATAGAGTGATGGGCTGTGACTGTGAAGGACCATGGTTCGAATCCACTGGAAAATGCCTGGGATTTTTAAAGGTGTTGAAATAGGTGTAGCTGTGTAGTGAGAGAATGTAAGAGTGACAGAATATGAGTGTGTGTGTAATTATAAGAGTTGGAGAATGAATGTGTGTGTGTGTAAACGAGTGACAGAATGAATGTACGTGTATGAGTAGGAGAATCTGTGTGAGTGAGAGAATGCATGTGTGTGTGTGTAAGAGTCAAATATATATAAATATAGACAAAAAACAATTTCTCTACATGATTATATCGCATACAAATGTTTAGATTTTATTTAATAGTTTCATATACCAGATAAATAAATATGTCAATAGTGTGTATATAATTGGGGGTGGCGTGGCAGAGTGGATAGTGTGATGGACTGTGAAGGACCAGGGTTCAAATCCACCAGTAAACGTCTGTTAAAATGTGGGCTGTGAGTGTGAGTGTGTATGTGGATGCAGAGAATGTGTGTCAGGAGGGATGGAGAGAGTGTGTCTGGATGTGTGTGTGTGGAGGGAGAGAATGTGTGTCTCTCTCTCTCTCCCTCTCTCTTTCTGTGTGTGTGTTTGTGTGTTATTCCCTTCTCTACTTCCCAATTCCATCCCTCTGCTCTCCATCCACTCCCTCTCTCTCTCTCTCTCTCTCTCTCTCTCCACCAAAAAAATTATTAAACAAAAAAGTATAAAGTTGAAAATAAATGTGTTGCCTATCCAAGTAGTAATATGTTACTATAATTACATTGTGTGGGTGACATCCCTTACCTTCCACTTAATTAAGGGGGTGTGGGAGTAGGGGAACAGGCTTGGAGGGAGTTTAGGGGGTGCGGGAATAGGGAGACAGGATTGGGGTGAGTAGAAATCCTGTCCCCCTATTCCCCCACCCCCCTAACCCCCCCAAACCTGTCCCCTTACTCCCCCTACTACCGCACCCCCCCAAACGTGTTCCCCTACTCTCGCACCCCCCATACCTATCTCCCTACTCCCGCACCCCCCCAAACCTGTCCCCCTACTCCCGCACCCTACCAAATCCCCCCAAGCCAGTCCCCCTACTCCCGCACCCCCCCCCCCCAAACCTGTCCCCCTACTCCCACACACCCTTAAGTCAATAAATGTGTACTGGTACACACAAACTTCTTTATACTCATTACACCTTCTCTTCTACACCGCTAGACGACACACACACACACACACAAACCTCTTTATACTCACTACACCTTCTCTTCTACACCACTAGATGACACACACACACACACAAACCTCTTTATACTCACTACACCTTCTCTTCTACACCACTAGATGACACACACACACACACACAAACCTCTTTATACTCACTACACCTTCTCTTCTACACCACTAAATGACATACACCTTATTTATACACACTAGATGAGTCAGTGTGTGTGTGTCTGTGTGTATATATATATATAAGAATCGGAAGCCTCCAAACTGTGAAGGTGACTGTGGAATTAAGTTTGATATTCAAATTATCAAAGACTTACCTTAACTGGTTAATATGTAAACCTCGCTGGTTGGCTGCAACGACGTCAGACCAGGGTTAGATTCCCTGTAATTAGTCCCAGTCCCTTGACACTCTAATATATTTGTTTAGGGGTTCCCCTGCTATATGTGTATTGATTATAGAAGCATGCAACTAATGGTGAACACAAAGCAACCAATTGCAATTTTCTATATTTATTTATTAAATTCAAGGACCAACAATGAATAATCAAAATTCAATCAATAATCACACACACACACACACTCGTTCACGCTTCAAATAACTAGCTAGTTACTTACTCGTTTCGTCGCCGCTTCTCCCACGTGCTCCACCACTAGCTCGCTCGTACACGTGGCGACAGACAATAGTTACATTACTTTAATATATATATCACAAGCTAACACTTCACTCTCACACACGTGGTGACAGACAATATTACGTTACTTTAACCCCTGCAGACCGGGAGGGGGGGCCCTGCCTCCACATTTCTACCCTGCTGCTAGCATCAAAATTCCTCGATTTGCCCTATATTCACAACGCTCACATTCTTAACCTATATAGTATACTGACTTCAAAATTGTTCCATCCTTACCTTCAACTCTTCCTCTTTCCAATGGTACCATTGGGAGGGCTGTACAAGGAATAGTTGTGGATAGGGCGAGTTTAAGTAGACCATGTCTGCGCGCGAATCTGCAGTATGTCTGTATGTACGCGCGGGATAGACTCGACCACGGCTTAGTGTACAGTTTCGCGCGTAACTCCATTGTCAACTCACTCGTATTATTACTATTATGTATCGTATGTCATGATTTCAACACTAAAAATAGTATGAACACTTGTAGGAATATATCATCGAGTAACTGTCACTTAGAAAATGATAAACAAACAGACTTGTACCGTAGGAAACACGTATATTTACTATCAATTGTGCCTGTATGGGTGTGTTTTGTGGTGTTATTTTCTTATTACTACCCCATTATGTATCGTGTGTCATGATCTATACACTAAATAATAATTTGTAACCTTGTAGGAATATCATGGTGTCACTCACGTACATATATTCACTACGGTATTGTCTTACAATCGTTAGAGCACAAATTCGGACAAGAGCAATTACTTAAAAATCGCCCAGCCATCGTGGGGTCCCAGAATCGAATGAGTGGGTAGCGGATCAATATTGTGAGTGTATTTTCTCGCCAAACGACAAGAAAAACTAGCTATACAGGGCGCGAAATAGCGCTAAATCGCTGTGACGGTAGGTGCTGTTACCTGGTTCCTTATGTAAGACGCTCTATCACGTCAACCGGTCTTTAGGGTTTAATATCAATAGAAAAATCAAGCTACCCAGCTGGTATATATTTCAATGTCCTCACACTCGTTATCACTGCAGACCCGTGTACACACACTCGTAATTTTCTAGACCAGTCCTCTCCTCACTTAATGACTTCTTCACTTAAACAATGTCAAACGAATGAATAGTGAATGTTGTTACTATAAGCCTTGTGAACAGTATTAAGTATATAGTTCGGCGTTACGTTACAAACCTTCCCCACACGAACGTGAAGAACAGAAGTCAAGTAAGCGAGAGGACAGGCACGAGGTGTTGTTCTTCCAATAGAGTGTGCATACCAACTGAATTCTATTCCTCAAAAAATCATAGGTGTGGATGGAGGTTAATTAAATTTCTGACTCCTCCCACCTTCTTGTACCTGCCTTTGTCTACCTTGTCTGTCTGTGTTTGCATCCCTCATTCTGGCTATGATTTACATGTGGATCACTCACACCAATTCATACATGCAATTTGCTGTATTCTACGGTGTGCAACTGATTCCCAATGATTCCCTTTCACTTCACAATCAATTTCAATAAGTAATAGATGCCCATTAGCATAATTTATTAATGCAAAATGCAGTTAAATGTATTCAAACACGAAAAAGAGTGTAGAGGTAGTGAATGTGTCCTGTGACCTGACCTCACCTGACCCTTCTACCTGGAGATTACCCCACACCTACTGCACCCAGTAGTGGAACTTTCCCCTGTCTTTCCCTAGAACATTCTAACACGTGGTGTTCTCCACTTATAATATATAATATATAATTATAGCATAACAATTTACTTACTTACTTACGTTAGCAATTACGAGTCTTATAGTGACTCGTGACACAAACACACACACACACACAACTGGACATCACCTGTGGAAAAAAATACTGCAATTAAATATATTTATAAATTAACTATCTAATTATGAAAATATATTATTATTATGAAAAAAAAACACACAGTAACATTTAACTCTTAATTTTCAAAAGAATAAACATAATTGTAAATAGAAATAATGATTAATATTTAATTAATCATCTAATTAGCAAAATAATATACATAATTATGAACAGAAATGTAATGAAGAAAACTTATTGAACATAACTAATATTGAACGACTTATTGAACAAAACAAAATGAACAAAATACAATGAAAAACAATGAAAACAAAATATATTAACAAAACCAATCTTAATGAATAAAATTTATTGAACAACAACAAACAATGAACAAGATGCCAGACCCTAATATTGAACATAACTAATATTGAACGACTTATTGAACAACAACAAACAATGAACAAGATGCCAGACCCTAATATTGAACATAACTAATATTGAACGACTTATTGAACAACAACAAACAATGAACAAGATGCCAGACCCTAATATTGAACATAACTAATATTGAACGACTTATTGAACAACAACAAACAATGAACAAGATGCCAGACCCTAATATTCCATGATGGTGTGAGTGATGGTGTAGCTACTCTCCCTTGTATAGTGATGGTGTAGCTACTCTCCTTTGTATAGTGATGGTGTAGCTACTCACCCTTGTATAGTGATGGTGTAGCTACTCTCCCTTGTATAGTGATGGTGTAGCTACTCTCCCTTGTATAGTGATGGTGTAGCTACTCTCCCTTGTATAGTGATGGTGTAGCTACTCTCCCTTGTATAGTGACGTGTATATAATTAATTATATGCATGCAAAATAACCATAGGAGAAATAATAGACAGAACAGTAAGGACTTTCGTATATTACATCCTCAGACAGTGAATATATATATATATATATATATATATATATATATATATATATATATATATATATATATATATATATATATATATATATATATATATATATATATATATATATATATATATATATATATATATTTCTGTGTGTGTGTCCAGCCCCCTGGAGGTGACTCCATATCAGGTGAGAAAACGGCACAACCCGCTGCACCATCCATTTGCAATGAGCCATCAGTGTAGAGGCAGTATGGATCTGTGATGGAGGACGTCACTGTTTCTTTGTGTTCCAGAACCAACTGTCGCTGTAGAGAAGGCAGTTCAGACATGGAAGTAGGTGTAAAGTTCACATCAGGTATTGGTAGTATCCATGGAGGAGGCCCTGGGGGGACGTCTGCAACCATTATATCTATATTAAGACTACGGAGCATAGAGGAAACAGACCTTAAAAAAGTACATCAAGCATGCAGTATGGGAGGGACTGGGTAGTTTGGTCGAAAAAAAGCTCTGACTAACTGAAACTAAGGGGGTGAAAGGTGTGGGAAATGGAGGCACTTGACAGTAAAGCAAGTAACATTAAAATTAATTCTTTCCACTAATGATGGAAGACGTAACTCACGCTGCATGTTCAGTATCCTGGTCGACATTGGACAGCCGAGAATTATCCTCATTGCTCTATTCTGAAAATTTTCTAAGTTTCAAAAGTAGCCCTGGGAAGTTGAATTAGAGCAGGGGAGAGGTAATCAACAACTGAACGGATAAAAGCAATATAGATGGTCCTGGCTACTGGGATGGAGATGCCTGAGGAGTTGTTAGAGAGCCATTGAAGTGGTGTAAGTTGGCGCTGGAGACGACCCAACAAGTCCTGGACAATAGGATGGTCTTGAGGTCTGACAGGAACAATTGGCCAAATATTGACTGGCGCACCCAGGTAACAGTACTGGGAACACATGGGAATTACAGTCCCTCCAATGGTGAACACTGGCCGAACTTGAGGAAGGCGGCAGGGGAATATACTACTCTTATCTGGTGAGACAATAATACCACAGTGAGAGAAGGCCACAGAGAAGGGGTCAAGAAACCTCTGGAGATCCCTTGGTGAGGTAGAATGAACACATATATCATCAGCATAGCATGTAATTGTAGTACCAGGAATATCAGGGAGAGAAGTGAGCAGCCGATGCATCAAAATATTAAATAAAAATAGGCTGAGAACACCCCCTTGAGGCGTACCAAAATAAAAACTGCGTAAAGGACTGAGCGCACCACTGAAAAAAACACGGGAGGTCCTGTTACTGCGGTAACCCCGAATCCACCATAATAGATTACCCTTTATACCAAAGTCAACAGTTGATCCAAAATGACGTCTCCATTAGCAACATCGAAGGCACTTCGAAGGTCAATGAAGGCCACCACACTGTCTCTGGAAAGGCAAGAGTACAGGTCGACTAGGCAGTGGTGTGTGCTCCGCTGGGGAAGAAACCCAAACAGCCATGGAGAAAGACGATCCTGCAGTCTGTACACGAGACGATTGAGTAAGATTCTCTCCATAACCTTACAAAACCAGGAAGTAAGGGAAATTGGCCTGATCTTTGCAGTGCCGGGCTTAGGGATGGGTATTATTGTGCTGCTGGTCCAGGCTCGGGGTACACAACCATCAAGAAGACAAAGATTGTACAGTTGAAGTAAGGGGTTCCCAGGAACTTGTTAATGTAGGCGCAGCACAGCATAAGTAATACCATCATCACCAGGGGAAGAAGCTTTACCTTGGGAGAGAGCATGGCGCAACTCCTCCTCAGTTATCTGCTCTGCATCATCGTCATCATCTTGCAACAGAGCAGACATTAGACATAGCCGATGGATAGCAGCACGGGAAGCGAGTACATCTTGTATGTGGATGAGTAGACTGGCTGGGGTAGATTGTTCTGACCAGGCATCGACAAGTTGTTTGGCAAAGTCGGCGAGAGTGTGATGACGTGCAGTGGCCGGCGTCTTTTTAACAACCCGACGAATTAAGTGCCACATAGAAGCCACACTTGTTTGCTGGTTAATACTGTCTGTGAACCGCTGCCAAGACTCAGTGTGAGCACACTCCTGCAGGGCAACTAAAGCATCCCTAGACATCTGGTAACGATGGAGCAGGTCAGGAGTTGGGTAGGCTTGAAATAATAGGCCATCACGTTCAGCCTCCTCCTTTGCCTCCTGTATACGTGCATCAAACATCCAGTAGTGGGCAGTATGGCGATACTGGAGTAGCAGATACAAGATCAGAGTACAACTCTTCAGCTGATGATATATCAAATGTAGGTAATACATGGGCCATAAATAAGATGTAATTCGGGCAATATTTAGGGGGCACATTAATACGCAAATAAGTATTTGATGCACTTGACCCAGCTGGGAGAGAATAATGAAACCGAAGAGTGATGTGATCAGAGAATAAGTCTGGCACTGAGGAGCACTGGACCAGAGATGTTATCAGGCCAGACGAGAGGATGTAATCCAGAGTACCTCCCCGGCAATGAGTGGCACCACCAGTGTCCCAGCGTGTCAGATGATGCTTGCGAATATATAAAAGGAGACGAACACTATTACGATTAATAGAGCCAGAACCATCACCCAAATCAGAATGCCAAGCATTAAAATCTCCCATATACACCAAACCACACACTGTTGGAGAAGGAAGAGCCTCATGAGTGAGTCTAGCTGGGGCAGAATAGACATTACATAATTGGAGTACTCCATTCCCAGTTAGAATCTCAAATAGCTGAAAGGTCATGTCAGGATCAGTGGAGGTACGGAGAAGTCGATGTGGCAAGGATCTATGTATGTAAGTCCAAGGTTTAAAGAATACAAGGTTAACCCGCTCGTGGGAACTGCGCATGGTCGTGACGTCACTTGGTATTCGGGGGTTGGGATGAAGGGGGAGCAAGGAAATTAGATGAAAGAAAACTGAAGTACGGGATGGAAAGGCCAAACTATGTCAAACTCGCATGGGCCAGACTATAATATATTTTTTCTTTCACTCTCTCTCTCTACATAAAGGAATTCCTCAGTTGTAAATAAATTATGTAGTTGTTTAATAAATTTTATTGAAATATATTTAAGTAGTTGTGCAATTAAACTATGCTAAATAAAAATAAAAATAAATAAATATTGTGCTTTCTCACATAGCCCCTCTGGTACCTGGTCCCCGCTATCCCCCTAAATGGGTTCAAGAAATTACTATTACATAAATATATGTAAATGTATCAAACATATACATACAATTATACAGGGTGTCCGGATTTTTTTACCCGAAAATTTGGCAAATGCCTGCTTTATTAATTCTGAAAAGAAAATACTCTATTGATGTGATTTTTTTTTTTTTAGTTTAGCAGTAATTTAGACATTTAATTAAGGGGGGGTGGGAGTAGGGGACAGGCTTGGGGGGGGGTGCGGGAATATGGGGACAGGCTTGGGGTGGGTAGAAAGCCTGTCCCCATATTCCTGCACCCCCCAAACCTGTCCCCCTATTCCTGCAACCCCCAAACCCCCCAAGCCTGTCCCCCTATTCCTACACTTCCTTAAATGTGTGACATTTGAACGGGGGTTTTTGGGGGGTTGCAACTTGCAGGAGTAGGGGGACAGGCTTGGGGGGTTTGGGGGGTGCAGGAATATGGGGACAGGCTTTCTACCCACCCCAAGCCTGTCCCCATATTCCCGCACCCCCCCAAGCCTGTCCCCTACTCCCACCCCCCCTTAATTAAATGTCTAAATTACTGCTAAACTAAAAAAAAAAAAAAATCACATCAATAGAGTATTTTCTTTTCAGAATTAGTTGTTCGTTTTCTCTATAGAATATCTAGGCCTATTAATTAACAATAAATATACTATATCCACGATATTCTCCATAGTACAGTACCTACTGGATTAACTTTGCATACTTCCTCTTCATACTTTTGGAAGATTTTATATCTCTGTTGAGCACACGAATTCTAAAAAACATCCTCTCATCGAACACTTGGCCATGTCAGCGCGTAGTGAGAGAGCTCCAGTGATGTGAAGGCAGGTGAGGTTGAGAATAGAGTGACCTGACTTCATCCCCTGGACCCTCACTCGATTCAGCCGTGACACGTCATGCGCGGACTGGACCATTTTAAGGCCTACGCGGGTTAACCTTGTATTCTTTAAACCTTGTGTAAGTCAGGAGACCATTCCTTACGAGATGAACATATGACACATAACCTGAGAGGGAATGAGCTTGTCCAGCAGTAAGTGGCCATCCTGGAAATGCTTCCTGAAGAAAAATAACACTGGGATGATGACGAAAAACATATGCCTTGAGTTGAGTGAGCTTAGCATAACTGGTGATACCACATACATTCCAGGAGATGATATCAAGCCGGCACTCACCAACGAACTTTGGATTTGGAGGTAGAAGTCTGGTAAGATGGGGCAGATGGGTGACCTGGGGAGGGTGATGGACCAGGAGAAGGGACTGACTCGAAGAACTTTTCTAGGCGAGATGCAACAGTATCCATCTTTTCGGTAAGGGTAGTGACAGTTGAGATGATGGCCTGCTGAGCCTCGACCAAGGTGGAGAGTTTGGAGTCATTGGCAGCCTGAGCGGCAACCAGCCAATCAATCCTGGCTTCAAGGGCAGAGAAGCGGTTCTCGAGGGCAGTACATCGTGCCATGATGGTAGCAACAGACTTGCGGAGGGCTAGGTCCGGAGGCGAGGCGGGACTGGTAGGAGGAGCAGTCTGGTGAGGTGGTGGAGGAGGAACATTATTTGACGCACGAGCCTGGACCTGACGTTGAGTACATCCATGCCACACGCTAACTCCTGGCTGAAGGCATCCAGACGTATTCCCAGGAGGTGAAGACTCAGAGGTGGAGGTAGCAGGACGTGATCGTTCACCCCTGACAGGACACGTCTTGGAATCATGTTCCTCGGCACACTATGCACACTTCAGCCTGGCAGAACAGTACTGGTAGATATGCCCAACTCCCCAGCACCTGTAGCACCAAGGCTGGTCATTATTAAGTTTCTTCACCTCACACGGTGGAAGACAGGGGAGGAAATTAAAAGAAATCTCATTTGGAGGTGGATCAGGTTGACTTCAGACAACAACAATATGGCCAATGGGGAAACCATCTTGGGAAAATCGATGGGAAGAATACATCTAGGGTATCCCTTGGCAAGTTTCGGGTCAACATCAATCGGATAACTGTTGAAGATGTAGCTGGGGAACTTACGAGGCCTCTCGGGTGAGTTTTCAAGAATGAGAGCCAGAGACAAAAAATCACCAGTCTTGACTCTATCAATAATGTCCTGAAGCTTCCTAGAGATGTAGACAAACCGGGAGGTGACAGCAGCCATCTTGACTTCAGCTAGTTCACGCTGCAGCTGGAAGGCCCTGTTGACATCAGACAACCAACGCAGCTTTGTGTCTGTAGGTGGGTTCCCAGGGAAGGATAGCTTAACATAGGCATTTCTCGGGGCAAAAGTAGGAAGGTTGGACGAGGGCAAGGAGTTGGTATACACAGATGAAACATTTGGTTGAGGCAGAGAAGATACGGCATGCACAGTTGAAGCACCCTTCGCAGTCTTGGCAGCTGGAGGCAGACAATCCACACCATCTGAGTGGGACAAGGCATCAACAGGTCGCTTGGTAGGGGTTGAGGAGGTGGAAGGCTGCAACCTGAGCTTCGGAGTGACCGAGGAGAGGAGGGGAGGGTTGCGAGAAGGCAGCTCTGGCCAGTGATCCTCAATAATAGACTTATCCTCTTCCGACATGGCCAAGTCAGCCTCAAGGCAGGAAGCAACATCCGAATCCGCACTCTCCATCTGGCCAGGCAAGAAGGCCTAGATGGGAAGCGAACATCTAAACACACACAAACACACTAACATACACACACAGAACAACAACAAACCACAAACAAATATATATCAGTTGAGTAATACTGTATAGGCTATGAGTGAGGATGAGGTTAAGAGAGAGGCAGGATAGGGTAGGAGTGGGGTAAGGGTAAATAATGTGGGACTGTTACAAGGCAGCTGGAGAGCTGGGGGGACGCGTCTGTTTCCTTTGGTTATGAGAGAGAGCTTATGCCATATAGGGGTAACTCACGTAAGATTTTGACAGCTTCTCTCTGTTCCTTAGATGATAAACTTTCCAATAAATAGGTTAACTACCATCTTTTAATTTAATAAAAGCAGCTACACAGTACTTAAAACAATAACAAACACACACACATTAACTACCATATTTTAATTTAATACAAGCAGCTACACACTACTTAAAACAATAACATTATTATTATGTGAAAGTGAAAACATTAGACAGTAGACTCGGTGGCAAATGTCCTGTCACCATATCTGCCAAGTCGTGAAGACAAAGTATGGAAATATTAGCTTCAAGTGCTCGTAAACTGAAAAAACTGAGATGTATATTAATCGACCCGGTGTATATTGTATTTCTGTATAATATTTATGGTGAATGTGTTTCTTCGATTATTAACCTTTTATGTTATTTTTGAAGATGCACGTGCTGAGTGAGGCGACACCACGACTTTTGCCGCGCCGAGTGTACAGAGAAATACAACACAAACAAACAAGCAAACTAGGGGCATTCAGAATAAAGTAGTATATATATAAATTAGTATATAATAATTTTACATATTGCATTAATCTTAATCGTGAGTTTGATTTTCGATAATTTTCATTCATTAAATCTTTGCAGTTCTTTTATAAGTTCCTTCCTATTATCTGCCTTTACTATCTTTGACCACTTGAATATTTTCTTTAAGTAGGTCTACATTCATGTGTAGTCTATTATTATGAGGTAGTTGCTTTTTATTACCATCCTCAATACTGACTTCTATCCCTTCTATTTACCGATCTGACCTAACCTAACCTAACCTAACCTGCTATTTACCAATCTGCCCTAACCTCCTATTTACCAACCTAACCTAACCTAACCAGTGTCTATTATGAGGCAGTTGCTTTTTATTACCATCCTCAATACTGACTTCTGCCCCTGATGTCTCATTTTTGGCACTAATAAGGAACTTGATATTGGCAGAAATGGACCATCTTTCACTTGGGCTGTACCACCCATTCATGCGTCCAACTGTACCATATATTGGTGGTTGTTATGTACAGTTGGCCACACATGAAGCTGGTATGGCTTGTTACTTGTGAGGTGACTACAAAAGAAAAGAAAGTGATAAAAGAGATGTAGATTGTTTGTTGATAGATACATTAGAATATTATTACTGTCTGCTTGTCAACAATCTATAACATTTACTCACTTTCCTTCCTATTGTAGGTATATCACGTACAAGTAGCGAGGCGACCATGTACAGTCGTGGTCATATATAATAATCCATCTAGGGGTAACTCACGTAAGAATTGGACAGCTTCCCTCTGTTCCTTATATGATAATCTTTACAATAAATAAGTTAACTACCATATTTTAATTTACTACAAGCAGCTACACACTACTTAAAACAATAACATCATAATTATTATATGAACGTGAAAACATTAAACAGTAAATTGTTTGAGATACACATATGTTTATTATTATTGACCACGACTGTAAAGTATATGTGTATAATAATTTTTTAATAAGATACAATAACAATTATTTTATACAAGTATTTTTATCCAAGATTGAAATGTTAAAATAGTTTCAACTACATGATCGCTGAGGATTTCGTTAAACTTAATAGATTCTATATCTAATAAATAAAACACTGTCTGTCTGTCTGCCTGTCTGTGTATCCGCTATGCACGCCCTCATCCTTTCAACTAGAGTGAAAATGTTTACAAGAGTTTGATCGCTGACGCCTGGGAAGTGTCCTGGGATTACAAAAAAATGTTTTTAAATGATCAATGATTGGGGGGGGGGGTAAAAACCCTGGATTAGTGAGCCATGGGCATGTCGCCTCCACCTATACACCATCCATGGACTCGAACCTCTTTAATATGATCTTGGGTCTTTTAAAAGGAGTTGGAGGACAGAGGAAGAATTAAATTGACCAAAGGACGAAGGAAAAAAGAATTGGAAGACGAAGGAAGCCTTATATTGACCACAAGACCAAGGAAAAGGCCGGTAGAGAGAGTGAGAGAGGGTGGGACAGGCACATACTCTCTCTCACTCTCTCTCTCTCGTAGGCTACACCATGGAGGTATGTTACATGCATAAACTCTCTCTTTCTCTCTCTCCCTCTTTGGAGGAATCAAAACATGGAGTGGGTTTGGGGGGTGCGGGAATAGGGGACAGGCTTGGGGTGGGGATGTTTGGGGGGTGCTGGAATAGGGGACAGGCTGGGGGGGGGGTAAAAAGCCTGTCCCCTACCACCACACCCCCAAGCATGCCCCATATTCCCGCACCCCTCTAAACCAACCCCAAGCCTATCCCCCTACTCCCGCACCCCCCCTACCGTACACAACACACTTCCGCTTTCACCAGTTCAGTGTTGCCATCGTATACGCCCGGCATCTAGTGAGTTACCAGTTGAAACACCTGCCATCAACCTTTACTCTTACTGGCAGGTGGTTCGGATGCGAGAGTCGGAACTGGTAGCTACATGATGCCGGGCGTATACGATGGCAACGCTGAACTGGTGAAAGCGGGAGTGGAGGAGACTGTACATACACACACACACATACAGTACATACACACACACACACAAACACACACCATACACACACACACAATCACACACACACAGACACACACCCCTACCAGACACACACCCCTACCGTACACACACATATACATATAAAACAGTCTGTCTGTCTGTATGACAACTAATCACGGCCGCATCGTTTCACCTAGAGTAATAATTTTTACATACATTTTATCTCTAAAACCTGGAGAGTGTGTGAAAAAGAGATAGTGTATGTGTGTAAGAGAGAAATATGTGTGTGTGTTTGAAAAAGAGAAAGAGAGAATGTATGTGTGTGTATAAGAGAGAGAGAGAGAGATGTATGCGTGTGTATAAGAGAGAAAGATGTATGTGTCTGTATAAGAGAGAGAGAGAAAGAATGTATGTGTGTATGTACAGTCGTGGTCAAATATAATCATCCATATGGGGGTAACTCACGTGAGATTTTAACAGCTTCTCTCTGTTCCTTAGATGATAAACTTTCCCATAAATAAGTTAACTACCTTCTTTTAATTTACTACAATTAGCTACACACTATTTAAAACAATAACATCATATGTGAACGTGAAAACATTAGACAGCAAATTGTTGAAGTTACCCATATGTGGATGATTATTTTTGACCACGACTGTATGTTTGAAAGAGAGAGCCAGCTTAAGCTCTGATTGGCTCTAATTTTCCCTATGAAATATACTTTTCCAGACTTGACTAATATGCGGCCTGGCATATGACGGGTTGCCGCTAAAGGACCGGGCCCGGCAGCATATTAGTCAAGTCTGGAAGAGTATATTTCATAGGGAAAATTAGAGCCTATCAGAGCTAGGGGTGAACACACACTCACAGATAGAGAGAGAGATTTATATGTATGGTAGAGAGAGAGATGTATGTGTGTGTGTGTAAGAGAGAGAGATAATAATAATACTGTGAAAGAGATATAGAGCGAGTGTGTGTGTTTGTGAGAGAGAGTGAAAAGGAGTATGTGTACATGAGAGAGAGAGAGAGAGAGAGAGAGAGAGAGAGAGTGTGTGTGTGTGTGTGTGTAAGAGAGAAAAAAAGAGACAGTGTGTGTGTAAGAGAGAAAAAAAGAGACAGTGTGTGTGTAAGAGAGAGAGAGAGAGACAGTTTGTGAAAAAGAGATAGTGTATGTGTGTGTGAGAGATGATAATAATAATAGTGAGAGAGAGATAGCGTGTGTGAGAGAAATATGTGTGTGTGTATAATAATACTGTGAAAGAGAGATAGAGTGAGTGTGTGTGATTGTGAGAGAGAGAGAATGAAAAGGAGTGTGTGTACAAGAGAGAGAGAGAGAGTGTGTATGTGTGTGTGTGTGTGTGTAAGAGAGAGAGAGAGACAGGTGTGTGTAAGAGAGACAGTGTGTGAAAAAGAGATAATGTATGTGTGTGTGAGAGATAATAATAATAGTGAGAGAGAGATAGTGTGTGTGAGAGAGAAAAATATGTGTGTGTGTGTTTGAAAGAGAGAATGTATGTGTGTGTATAAGAGAGAGAGAGAGAGAGAGATGTATGTGTGTGTATAAGAGAGAGAGAGAAAGAATGTATGTGTGTATGTATGTTTGAAAGAGAGAGAGATGGTAACACTGCAACTCAGGCGCTGATTGGCTCAGACAGCCAGCTCGAGCTGTGATTGGCTCTAATTTTCCCTATGAAATATACTCTTCCAGACTTGACTAATATGCAAGGATAAAGATATAATATAGGTTTACAATAGCATAACATAGTCTGTGTGTGTGTGTGAAGGTTAGTCAATGTTTTTAATTGTTTTGTGTGTGTACAATTACTGTGTATGTATAATATATATGTGTATAGTTTTTGTGTGTGTATATGTGTAGGCTATAGTTCCTGTGTGTGTGTATGTGTATAGTTCATGTGTGTACAATTACTATGTGTATATATATATGTATAGTTTGTGTGTGTGTGTGTATAGTTCCTGTGTGTGTGTTCAATTCCTGTGTGTTTATATAGTATGTATGCATGTATATGTGTATGTATGTATGTTAAACTTTGGTAAAGTATTGTGTGTGTATATGTGTGTGTTTTCAGAATGTTATGTTTTATACTGTGCTTTTAACGTATTTATTGTTCAAAACCGTCTCTCTCTCTCTCTCTCTCTCTCTCTCTCTCTCTCTCTCTCTCTCTCTCTCTCACACACTTTCTTTTAGTATTTTATCTCTATAACATTAATTTCTCCATCTAACTCTATCACAATAATCTAATAGATATAATATATTTTATGTAAAAGTGAAATTACTGAAACATTAATATAAACATCCGTTTTACCCGTGCTCATAATCCCATACCATATACATATCAGCTACACAACACTAACCTCAACACAGTCCCTTCCCACAAATACTTGGGCGTCCACATCTCATCGGACATGAGGTGGAACACACACATAGGTAGCATCAGGGCCAAATCCAGTAGAGTCCTGGGGTTCTTGCGCAGGAACCTCAGCAGGTGTAACACAGACATCAAAATTATTGCTTTTAACACTTTCGTTCGACCACACCTAGAGTATTGTGACACCGTCTGGGACCCACACACTTACAATAATATGAATAAATTAGAGTCCATACAAAATAAAACTGCAAGATGGGCCAGACGTGATTACAGACACACTACATCAGTCACTTTGCTTAAACAAGACACAAAACTAGACCCATTGGCAACACGAAGACGGATACACAGACAACAGATGATATACAAAATCACAAACAAGTTAGTTGACATAGACAAAGACACATATCTACACCCTACAAGTATACGGTCGACTAGAGGCAGCCACATCTTAAAATAGCATACATACAAGACAAACACTGATATATTTAGGCACTCATTCTTTCCCCGCAGCATCCAAGAGTGGAATCATCTCCCATCTCATATAGTTAATAGCCCCACTCTTGACACTTTTTAAAAATAGGATCACCAATCATACCTCCCCAATCCTAATCCTCAACCCACAGTCCCTAACCCAATCCACCCTCATCCTAACCCCCTTCCTAATCCTACCCTGGATCCCTAAATCCCCCGCATATTATGCTGCCCACGAGCAGCCCTCTGCGGGACCCAATAACTTAAAAATTGATTCTAGATTTTTGGTTTAGCTAAGTATACGTAAATATTTAATAAGAGAAAATGTAATTTGTTAATGAGAGAAAACTATATTTATTTATTCCTATACTATTTTAAACTGCCAGACTAATTAAGATAAAATAAATAATGTATTGAAGGAGAATCTGTTTTGGTGAATTCGAGTGTCTTGATTCCTCCAAAGTACATCACGAAACACACACACACACACGGAATTTACACATATACACACACAAACACACACACACGGAATTTACTCATATACACACACAATAGATTACCAAAGTTTAACATACATACACATATACATAAATACTGTATAAACACTTTTCTCTCTCTTTACACACACACAGGAACTGTACATATATACACACAGTAATTGTACATACAGAAAATAATTTAAAACATTAACAAACGTTCACACGCACACACACACTCAATATTTTATGCTATTGTAAACCTATATATTTCTTTATCGTTCCAATTCATACACAATAATTTCACATTAATAAAATATAATTAACCATCAAGTAAAAACATCAAAACATGGATATATTTATAGATGTAATGAATGAATGTATAACCATTTGTATTTCATGTAAGTAGTAAGATGTCGTAGGTATATATAATGTAAAGTATGTTTATCTGTAGGTTGAGATATTACTTCCATATATTTACAATATATGTTGAGTGACAATTTTTGCATTCCAAACTTGAATAAAACACAGTTAAACACTAAAATGAACTTGTATAAAATGTATGTCGCATCCTATTATTAGTGTATAAATATTACACACATACATACAGTACAGTGGTGTCAAATATAATCACCCCTATAGGGGTAACTCACGTAAGAGTTTGACAGCTTCTCTCTGTTCCTTAGATGATAAACTTTCCAGTAAATAGGTTAAACTACCATATTTTAATTTAATACAAGCAGCTACACACTACTTAAAACAATAACATACACACACACACACACACAAACACGTTAACTACACGTTAACTACAAGCAGCTACACACTACTTAAAACAATAACAGCATAATAATTATATGAACGTGAAAACATAACAAAGTAAATTGTTAGAGTTACCCATATGTGGATGATTATTAATTATTGACCACGACTGTACATTAGGGTCAAACTTAGGGTACATTAAGTGACAAAAATGCCCTACTTTCTTGCCAAAGTTCAGCTAGGGCTTAGGCGAATCATGTTTGTTTCTAATATTTCTTCGTATGTAAAGGTATCGAAAGTTCTCTGTATAAATTTTCGAGAGATTATATAAAATAAGCATTGAATGTGTGCTGTGGAAGTAGCATATATATATATATATATATATATATATATATATATATATATATATATATATATATATATATATATATATATATATATATATATATATATATATATATATATATATATATATATATATATATATATATATATATATATATATATATATATATATATATATATATATATATATAAGAACCCTTTCATTCTGGGTGAGTATAGAAAACGATAATATTTTAATCTTTATCAACAAATCATTTCACACCGCCTCAAACACACACACATATACACATAAACACACACTTGATTTGAGTTGGATGTCACAAAATAATCATATTCAGACACCATTGTTTGTATGTATCAATGTATTAACTTATGCAGTATTGAGAGATATTTATTGAATTCTTCTCGGAAAACTGTCACTAATGCAAACGATCAAGTAAAAACATATTGAATAGTTTCCCCTGAAATCAATAAATGTTTTCTATGAAACTATTCATGTTTGTACATTATAATAGGACCGTTCGCATGAAGAAAAAAGCTGCCACATACCACCAGATTTGTACATTTCCTTTTTTATAAAAAAGGACAATGCAAATTAGCTCACCACAGGCCCCCTGTCATGATATTATACTAACAACATTATTTTGATTCACTTAAGAACATAAGAGTACCTATCTATGAGCTCACATAATAATTTGTGATGTTTTTTATGTTGTGCTTTGATGTTGGTTGTATAAGGCCCAGGTTGAAGATTTATTGATTTTACATAGGTATTGAAGTATAATATTAACTATTTTTATAAATAAATGCTCTCATGAGTCAATAGCAAAGTGATTAATATGAAAATAAAGCATTTTTTTGTCAGCGGGAGTACGAGCGTATAGAACACTGACTCGGTGAAGAGAGGTTTCAATTCATATATACGGAGATATTTAACTATTTTTAAGGCAAATATTCATTGATATTAGTATAAAATATTTTTGTCAAGAGGTAGTTTGTGTATATGTGCTTGTATAAAAATATTCCAACCACCATAACCATCGCGAGATATGTATGTATTTTATATAGGGTAACAAACGATATTATATTAGTATTAGTATTTATACGAACACACACCTTAGCAGTTCCATTGATATCACTATGAAGTCAAATGATCCAGTTTATCGACATTGTAATGAAACAGAATAATTTAGTGTTGGTTTCTTGCGAGTTTAATGGCTGAAAAAGCTATAGTCACGTAGTACCCCGTACTGTCTGCTGCTCTCGAGGATGGCTAGCGTATGAACGAATATCAACAAACATCAGATTGAGTCTTGTATCTTCATCTTCATCTTGTATTGAAGCCTTCTTTGTCGATTGTAATAAATCACACGAGGGAAAATCATTCCCAGTAGAAACAGTCACCACCACCAAGCCGATACTACTACGAGAACACATCATACATCACTTGGTTGCTGTGTTTGTTATTGTTTTGACTGTTAAGCATGTCGTACTGTAGGCAGCGAGTATCTGCTGAAATAATTTATTTTTCTGTTATTAACTTTGTTGGTGGTCACTTGGAACATTTATACTACATTAAAAATCAAGAAATATTCACATGTATATATAAAACCGATGAATGTTTATCCATTGAGGCACACACACCAAAAATAGTACAGCACAATAAAACTCCTCAAACTATATTACTAGCTCATTAATATGCACTTTAACGTCTTTAAAATGTTTACTGGAATATTAAAATCATAGTAAATACGTTATTTTAACGAAGAAGGGTCTATATGCAATTTTGTCCATGTACCCAATACAAAAATAAAAAATAAAATATCTGGAAGTATGTGGTGTCAATCGCTAGATCCACGCTTCATGCGAACGGTCCTATTTACATTTATATAATATT
Source organism: Petrolisthes manimaculis (assembly GCA_034508575.1). Classification (NCBI taxonomy): domain Eukaryota; kingdom Metazoa; phylum Arthropoda; class Malacostraca; order Decapoda; family Porcellanidae; genus Petrolisthes; species Petrolisthes manimaculis. The sequence goes on along the minus strand of JAWZYT010005824.1, from coordinate 21,445 downwards.
TTCACTTGCATACTAATTTCAAATTTCATTTACTGCTTATATAACATGTAAAATGTATATACCATTGTTTGTTTATCTAATCTCAAAATATATAAGTATGGCGTCAGAATGCTCCTAAAATTACCATAATTTCCCCTTCTGACTCCACATACCTAAATCCGGCCCAGACACTCTTTACTGTATAAACACCTTTCTCTCTCTACACACACACACACACAGGAATTGTACACACACACACACACACACACACACACACACAGGAACTATACTCAATTGTACACACACAAAACAATTCAAAACACACACACACCCACACATTATTTTATGCTATTGTAAAGCTACATTATATATTTACCCTTCCAACTCATACTCAATGCTTTCAAATTAATAAAATATAATTAATCTTCGTACAAAAATGCCAAATGAATGAATATATAACAACTTGTGTTTCACGTAAGTAGAAAGTTGTCGTATATAAGAATGTGTACATAAAGCTTACGTTGCCGGTGTTAGGACTTTCAACCGACGTACTGGTATAAGGACATTTTTCCATTCCATACTTGGATAAAAAATATAAAAATCAAGGAACTTGTATTAAATACTATATGTTTTATCGCACCAGCCGCGAAAAGGGCCTGGCAGTCAGTGGCAATACGGGATAACTCGCTCAAACCTTCGCTATCCCACCGTTCTCCTCTTCACTACTCACGCAATAAGTGAAACCTATTATTATTATTATTATTATTATTATGTTGGTAGCCTTTTGTGGCAGCCTAAATAACTGAACACTAAAATTAATATAAGATGACTCTATTTATTAATTCTTTAATTTACCTAAAATTATGAAAAGAAAAGAAATAAGAGAGCGAGAGTGTCAACATTGTCTGTTACATTATTATCAGTTGGTTTTCCCGCTGGTGTAAGGAGTTGGTAACGAGACAGGGAGAGCTTCATTTTCGATTACTTCAGTGGCGTCGCGAGGGGGGGGGGTATATGTCCCTGGGCGCAGGATTTAGGGGGGCGCCAATTTGAAGTTGGGGAAAATTAAATTGCTTTGTTTACACCAAAGTGAATCTCAAATAATGAAGTTAAACATTTCCTGAAAAGATTAGTGCACTCAAGCCATATTTTAATTTATTTTTTATTTATATTAATTATGAAACTTTACTTAGGGTTTAGAAATGGGTACGCATCTTCATTAGTATTCACATAAATAATTAGATGAACAATTAAAGAACTAAAGATTTTAAAAATTCGTTTCCAAATGGCTTTAAATTAGTTCTATGAGTACTCATAGAATCCCCCAGCTGATTAGGCTCGCTTTGGTCGCCAACCACCCACCATCGCAGCCCCTATTGGGGCTAATGTCACTTATAAGTGACATTGATTGGGGCGCCATAACAATCTTTGTCCCCGGGCGCCAACAACCCTCGTGACGCCACTGGATGATTTGCAGTTTGTGGTTTGTGAAAATGAACCTCACACTGTTTCTTTACCAATTCGAAACACCAGTTTGTCCCATCGTTCAGCATATCTTTAACAGTCTTCGCCTTCCTATCAATCAAGGGGGGTGCGAAACTTTGGTTCGCGACTGTACTATCGGCCACAAGTATTCTCACCCACCTCTGATGAACCTCAACCAGAATTCATCTGGTAACACTGAACCCCGTCCCCAATGTCCAGATGTATGATATCCTCTATTTCCTACCTCACTTTCCTTTTACATTCTCGTAGTTATTTACAGTATATACTTTGAAGTAATATTCTATGAATACTGTGATTTATCCATCTATTCAGTCAAACTGTATTTACTGGGAAATTAGAATGATTTATTGATGAATATTAAAGTTTCCATTTTCTATCCCCCTCTATGTCTCCTGCTCCTTCCCTCCCCGCTCTCCGTCTCCCGTGCTACCTCCCTCCCTCTCTGTCTCCCCTGCTACCTCCTTCCCTCGATTACTCTCTCTCTCTCTCTCTCTCTCCACCTGTGTGTGCGTGTGTGTGTGTTATTTAGTTATAATTCCCATATGTGTTTCCTAGCATATCCAGGCATTAATGTTTCATTATTATTATAATTTGTCTGTTAACTGTTTTCTTTGTAAATATATTGATGTAATTTTATTTCGAGTTTTCTATCAACTCCTCGAACTAGAACCTGAGTTTACTGCATCAACATGTTTTAGAGTAATTGGGTTTACAGTAGAGGCTTTCTTTTGCCCAATAGTTTCCTTAACCCCTAAAGACCGGTTGACGTAATAGACCGTCTTACGTAAGAAACCGGGTAACAACACCTACCGTCATAGAGATCTAGCGCTATCTTGAGCCTAGCGCGGCTATTCTGGGCGGGTTTGGGCGATTTAGCAGTGTAGCCAAGTACCATACATTAGCAGAAAAGGGTTCAGTCAGTCTGATTCCCCAGTAGGCTACCCACCACGATGTCGAGAAGACGTAGTGCTAATTCTCCCGTGTCCGATTTGGTGCGCGCTACACCCTCGCGTCGACGCGCTCCACTCGCTACCTCTACACCATCGTTGCCTCCACGTATTCGCCGCCCTCCACAACACCTTACTGACTCTGCAATAGGGCGAGAACTCGAACTGTCCATCTCTATGGTGAACAGTGACAGTGATGATAGTGATGTCTATTTTGAAATAGATGATTCTGACCCTGAATTTCGTATCAACAACGAAGCGAGGGTAACCTACACCACGGAGGAGGATGAAATTATTCCACCTGCTCAACCTCTTTCCCAAGTAAGTGAGCCACCTTCAAGTGTTAGGTTAGTACTTGCATCCTCTGCTGTGCCAGTCGAAATCCCGTCGACGAGTAGGGGGATTTAGGTGATTTATCACCAATTGCAGGACCGAGTGGAACTTGTGGTTCCTCCACTCGCTCCGTAGCAACCCCTAAGAGGAAGAGGAGGTTACATTTTACCTCTTCTTCATCGTCGGGTGAAGATATACCTCCACCAACCAGATCAAGGAGTAGGAGAGTTGGAGGTAGAGGAAGAGGAGTGAGAGGAGGCAGGAGAGGACGGCTTATCTCGGACGAGATAAGGGAGCCATCTTCTGACCCAGACGATCCTTCTGTTGACTCAGCGGACCTCACTCTCTCACCGTTATTTTCACCACGACCCCGGCACCCATCCTCACAACCACGACAACAACAACAATAACAACAACAACCACGACGACAACGAATAGCAGATGTTGGTCCGTTTGTGTGGACTGAAGGCAGGGATTTTCAGCCTGATATTCCTGCTTTTGATGCACGGGAATCAGGAATTCAACCAGAATTTCCCTGTACAACTGCGTCAAAGATGATGGATTACTTCGTCGCCTTTTTTGACGTAGCTGTAGTGTCGTGGATCGTTCGGGAGACGAACGCTTACAACCAAATTATCAACAACTGGCACCACACAACGCACCGGGAACATTCTCATATGGTAGATTGGGAAGATGTAAGCGTTGCAGAAATATATGTGTGGCTTGCACTAACGATGTTGATGCCGCACAACAAGAAACATCGATTGCGGGTTTACTGGATCACGGATGACTTATTATCCACACCTATCCTCGGGAGGTATATGTCACGGGACCGCTACAGGGATATCCTCACCAACCTCCACTTCACCATCAACCTGGGTCCCCCCCCCCCCCCCCCGAGTGATAGGCTGTGGAAAATCCGTACTATATTGTCCATGTTGCTCCAGAATATCCGTGCATTTCTACGACCATTCCAGAAAGTGGTAATCGACGAGAGTCTCATTATCTTCAGAGGTAGACTGTCCTTCATTCAGTATATCCCGTCTAAGAGGCACATATTTGGCATAAAGTTTTATGTCATCTGTGACTGTCAGACGGGATATAATTTAGATTTTGTAATTTAAACGGGTTCAGATGTGGATATCGCTGAGAATGATCCTCATAGCTTCTCAGGTGCTGTTGTGAAGCAACTGATGGACCATTTCTATAACCGAAACCACATTCTGTACACGGATAATTATTACACATCTCCATTGTTGAGTCAGTTCCTGAAAGAGCATGGAACGGAATCCTGTGGCACTGTTCGTCCCAACAGAAGGTGGTTTCCAGCCTTCCCTGCAACATATCGGGGCGACTTTGTCACCCAAAAATCTGGCCCTCTACTTGCCATGAAGTGGCATGACAAGAGGCCAGTACACATGCTCACCACTGTGCACAAGGGTGAGATGTTGGATTCTGGCAAGGTCGAGCGCGGCACAGGTAATCCCATCCTCAAACCTGATGTCGTGCTTGATTATAACATCAACATGAGACTCGTCGACAAATCAGACATGATGATCAGTTCCATCGATTGCCTGAGAAAAACTTGCAAGTGGTACAAAAAGGCGTTCTTGCACCTGATCGACATCTGTGTATTGAACGCCTACATACTCTACACCCAGCAGCATCAAGGCACGACCGTCACCCTTCGCCAGTTCGAGAAGACGGTCGTGAAGGAGCTGCTGATGGAGTATGAACACCACAGCAGCAGGCACGTCCACCGGCAGGAGGGCAGCTTGACAGACTCCAGTCAAGAATTTGGGCCGAGCGCCACTTCCTTGACGACCAGCCTCTCCTCGCGTCAGGCAGGTCAGCCTTCCGCCGGTGTTATGTCTGTATGCACACGACACGTCGGCCCACCAGAAGAAGAGAGACTAAATACTGGTTTACCGGGTGTCAAGTGCCACTATGCCCCGGGAAATGCTATTCTGAGTATGATATATAGGTAGCATGAAGTGTGGGAAACGGAGTGACAGTGACACTTTTATTTGTATATACGAGTGTATGGTGACTGTAACACACAATAGTTTTAGTGAAGTGATAGTGACAAGTTAGATATAAGAAACTAGTGCAGTGATAGTGACACGTTAGATATAAGGAACTAGTGCAGTGATAGTGACAAAAGAAATTACGGAAGTGAATATGTGATAGTGACACGAATTTATTCATTCAAGTGTACATTTTATTATTACTGCGGTGATATAGACACAGGACGAGTGTATTTTTACTCGTTATTACTCCCACACTTCATCCCGGGGCACAAAAACCACTCTGGAATGGTCAGCAAGTCACACAGTAGAGGTTGCAAGTAGCTATAACACAGCGCGGTAGGCTCGTAATGGCGCGGTGAGGTGCAGTGTGCAGCCATGCGCCCGGCACCCTAGCCACCGCCACCCCCACCCATCGGAACACTTCGCGCTTACCGTGCAAAACATGGTCCACTTCAACTCGCCCTATCTCCACAACTACTCATCGTACAGCCCTCCCGATGGTACCATTGGAAAGAGGAAGAGTTGAAGGTACGTAAGAAACTATTTTGAAGTCAGTACACTATATAGGTTAAGAGTGTGAGCGTTGTGAATATAGGGTAAATCGAGTAATTTTGACGCGAGCGGCTGGGTAGAAACGTCGAGGCAGGGACTCCCCCTCCCGGTCTGCAGGGGTTAATATTTAACTCGTCAGATCAGTTGCCGTTGCTTATTCATTTTTCTGTTGATGTCGTAACACTGTTGAGAGCCAAAGGAAAATAACATGCTAAACAGTAGTCTACTGTAATTATATTAGGCCTACAGCCCTATCAGCATTTTTCAACATATGATCTCTCAACTTCCTAGAATCTGACATGTCGGTGAAATTCTTCTCTTGATCATACTGTTAAGAGAACAGTGCTTTATGTCTCCCAGAAAACTGATCTGAATCAAATGAGCAGTAAAGGTGGCACATTCAAAGAGGAAAATGATACTGTACAGTATATACCTTGGCTTTTTTCAGTACGTTTCTTTTCTGAAGTATCTTGTGTCTTTGTGGACGACTTCTCACCAGATCTTCGACAGTAAAAGATCTGTTTTTTTCCTTCACTGGACTTCCAGGATCCACCATGAGTTGTGTAGTTAACTCCTACATCCATTTCTATAGAACCTTTCCATGCCAAGAATTCTGCAAGGAGAAAAAATAGTATACAGTACATGTACTTAGGTTAAAGTCAAATATATATGTGATGCAATGCTTGCATAGTGAGCAGTGGTGGAACAGGGTGTAAATATTGTGAGAAGATAACTTTGTTTTTACGTGACTTGACCTGACCTGGCCAGCCAAGCCTTCAGAAACAAGCGGAATATCATACTGTAGATACGATATTATACTCTATGTGATGGAATACACACGAGTTATGTTTATTTGTCTATAATGACATAAAGGAAATCGCAGCAATCTCACACCATATTATGTGCATAGGTCTTCAATTATATTATTAATTGTTATCAATAATTGGGGGTAAGTAGCAAAAATTCCCATGCTGCATCTGTTAATCTTCAGAGATCAATTATTACACAACGCACAAAGACGTTCTTATACCTGAGTTATGAAAAGGAAGCAAATGACTGACCTAAAGTGAATACGGTTTTGGCGCGACAACATAATTATGATGATGATGATTATAATAACTGCAATATCAAAGTAAAACTACGCTATTTTTAAGTTGTCAAAATAATAAAACACATATATAAGCAGACAGGATGTGGAGATTGAGAACTATACTTCCACTTATCCCCCTTTCTGACTCTCCCTCTCACCAGTGAATGCTTCATATGGAGCTCACAACTCATGGTTCGGGATTCGGGAATACTATCTTGGCTAGAGTTGACAACACTGTGGTGGCTACCGTCCGTTTACCTACCCTCTCTGCTCTCTCTGACCCTGACTTCCACTGAGGGGGTACAGAAACTTTGGTGCGTGGCTGTACCACACAAACATACCCTGCATTCGAACTCAGCCTCTATATGTGCACTGAGTGGGGAAATGAGACATACTAGGCGATTCGAAGCTTTCTGCTGCTCACACTCTGGTCAGAAATTATGTATCACGAGTGTACATACAGTAGAAGTCCAAAAGTTCAGACTGTGGGCCGGTACTTACAGAAAGTCATAAACATGTGTTGGCTGGCAGTGAATATTTCCTCTGTCACCTCCAGTTACTGTGTTACAGACATTGCTACTAATATTGAACAACACACGTACTGTTCACCATGTTTGTACTGTGTGTGAGAGAGACAGAGAGAGAGGGAAAGTATGAGAGAGAGAGAGGGAATGTGTGAGAGAGAGAGGGAGTGTGTGAGAGAGAGAGGGAGTGTGTGTGAGAGAGAGGGAGTGTGTGAGAGAGAGGGAAAATTGTACTGTGTGAGTGTGAGAGAGAGAGAGAGAGAGAGTGTGTGTGTGTGTGTGTGTGTGTGTGAGTATGGGAGAGAGACAGTGTGTGTGTGTGTGTGTGTGTGTGTGAGTATAGGAGAGAGACAGTGTATGTGTGTGTGTGTGTGTGTGTGTGTGTGTGTGTGTGTGTGTATTGGTGAGAGAGATGGAGTCGATTATAATGTTGGTCTAATATTATTTTTTTTCAATTACACCTCTCCAGCCTTTGCACCTGTGTAAGAAAAAGTGTGTGTGTAATAGTGGGATAATGATTGTGTGAGATAGAGAGAGTGTGTGTGTGTGTGTATTGGTGAGAGTGTGTGTGTGTAAAAGAGAGAGAGAATGCGTGTGTGTAATAGCCTACTAGGATAATGATTGAGTGCTAGGTGTGTGTGTGTGTGTGTGTGTGTGTGTGTGTGTAATCGGATCTTCCATTTGCCTGTAAAATCGAAAAAATATTTTGCCTTGTATTATGCTCATACATACATACATTTTTTTTTTTCACTAGCACACACACACATTTTTATTACATACACAAATACACATTCTCTTTCTCTCTGTCACACACACATTCACACACACAAAAATAAAAGAACACATTCTATCTCTGTCACACACACACACATTCTCTCTCTCTCTCTCTCTCTGTCATACTTACATTCTTTCTGTAACACACACACACATTCTCTGACGCACACACACACACATTCTCTCTCACACACACACATTATCTCTGTCACACACATTTTCTCTGTCACACACACACACACACATTCTTTCTCTTTGTCACATACACACACACATACTTTCTCTATGTCACATACACACACATACATACACACACACATTTACATATATATAAACGCACACACACACATTCTCTCTCTTTGTCACACACGCACATTTTCTTTTTCACACACACATTCTCTCTCTCTCTCCGTCACACAAACACACATTCTTTCTGTCACACACACACAAATAAAAAAACAAACATACCCATTCTCTCCGTCACACACACACATTCTCTCTCTCTGTCACACACACACATTCTCTCTCTCTCTTTGTCACACACACACACATTCTCTCTCTCTCTTTGTCACACACACACACATTCTCTGTCTCTCACACACACACATTCTCTAACACACAGACATTCTCTCTCTCTCACACACACACATTCTCTCTCTCACACACAGACATTCTCTCTCTTTGTCACACACACACACACACATTCTCTCTCTCTCTCTGTCTGTCACATACCCATATTCTCTCTCTCTCTGTCACACACACACGCACACACACACACACACACACAGGTAGGAATGGTAAACAAACAAGAGAAAAAAGGGAGAAGGGGAGAGCAGAAAATTAGTCATGTATGTATGTATGTGTGTGAGTGTATGTGTATGTTTGTGTGGATGTGGATGTATGGATGGATGTGTGTGACAGAGAGAGAATGTGTGTGTGTGTGTGTGTGTGTGTGAAAGAAAATGTGTATAAATATGTATGTGTGTGAAATAACATGTATGTATATAAATGATGTGTGTGTGTGTGAGAAAGAAAATGTATGTATGTATGTGTGTGTAGAAAAATATTGTTGTTTTTCCCTTGAGAGAGAGAGAGAGAGAGAGAGAGAGAGAGAGAGAGAGAGAGAGAGAGAGAGAGAGAGTGAATAACATGTATGTGAACTGAATAATAGTAGTGTGTTTGTGAGAGAGAACAAAATGTATGTAAGTTGTCTGTGTATGTATGTTTTACCAGAAAAAGAATAATATGTATATGAACTGAATATAGTGTGTGTTAGAGCAAGAGAGAGCATGTGTGTGTGTGAGAGAGAAAATGTATGTATGCATGTAATTTATACTAGAGAGAGAGAGTGTGTGTGTGTGTAAAACCAACAACAATAATATCGGGCCTAAAATATGGAATTAATGAATAAATGAAGGAAGGGGAATAAAGGAAGTGAAGGAAATTATAAAATAATAATAATAAGTTCCGTTTGTCTATATATATATATATATATATATATATATATATATATATATATATATATATATATATATATATATATATATATACTCTCTCACACATACATATACAATACTCTTTCACAAAAATACAAACTCACTCTCTTTAAAAAAAAAAACATACACAAACTCTCTCTCAAAAACACAAATTCACTCTCTCTCATCCATCACCTTTTACTTCAATTCCATTTATATACAAATCTTTATTCTCTTTTTCCTTCATTTGTCACATTCTCTTTATGCATTTATTTGTATCGTATTTTTGTGTATTCGTTCTCTTATTTTTTCTCGTCTGTGGTTTCTTTCTTTAAATTATCTTGATTTATTTAGCTAATTTGTCTCATATTCTGTTTAATCTCTTTTTAATATATTTCCTCCTCTCCTTCATTTCTCTTTCTTTCCTTCATTTCTCTGATCCATTAATAAACGAATTTGATAGAATAATAATATTATTATGAGTGAAATATTGTATGTAGTATTTAAAGAAAGTAATTATGAAATAGAATAACTAAAAAAATATATGTACAAATTAACGTTATACAATATTGATAAACAAATAGTAATAAATAATCTTTAGTGTTTATCTAAGTGTTTTTTAAATTTTAATTAAAGTAAAATTAATATTCTGTAATCAATTAATATCTTGACCAAAAAAATAATGCTTATAAATATTTTTTGTTTTCAGTTAACAGGAAACCTGTTGCCCGGAGAAGTCATAGAGCTCCAGTAAGGACATTTACATTTTTTTAAACTATGGGCCTTAGTTCCTTGTTTGAGTTTCAGTTTTTGAACAGGGAGATAATGAGCTATGTACATTAAGTAATGGGGAATTTTCTAAGCTCAGCCACCAGATGTCACTTGGGAGCCTCTCCCCCAATGTCCTCTATTTACGTATTTCATATTTTATGTTTCTGAAAATTCAGTGAGCATACAAATGCATTCAGCATTTATGAACATACTTTTTACAAAGTTCTGCAATCTATCTATATCTATTTCTATCTATCTATCTATCTATCTATCTATCTATCTGAAACTCCAGTCCCTGGTAATTTTGCTGTGACTGTACACTCTACAGCTTTTGTTATATTCTTTAGTAACTTTTACTGTGTTTCCAATGCCTTCATGGGAGTTAAGTAATTTCACACGTGTCTGAAAGATTATGGTACAATCCCTAGATTTAAACACACTCTTCAAACCATGAAGGCACTATAACTTATAAACTATTGAGAATTTCCAAAATCGTTACGGACTAATTTACATTCAATTATGTGCCAGGAATACACCTGCGGATTTTCGGCACGCATTTCTGAATCACCCTGTATATCTATATATCTCTCTCTCTATATATATATATATATCTCTATATATATCTATCTCTATATATATATATCTATCTAGAGAAAGAGAGTGTGTGTGTGTGTGTGTGTGTGTAAGTGAGAGAGACAGAGAGAGAGAGCATGTGTGTACGCAGATTGTATGAGGTTTTTCTGTCATCGTATGAAGTTTTCTTTCATAATGTTTCAGGGGATATTATTTTATTTATTTTCGGAATTTGCCTACATGAAAGTTGAAAATTGACAAAATTGACCCCAGGAGTCAGCTGGGGGTGAAAAAAAAAATCTTTTTAAAGGGTTAATCATTGAAAAAAAAAAATTATAGGTCCAAGACACTCCAGGTTTTAGCGATAAAACGTATGAAAAAATTATTACTCTGGGTCAAACAATGTAGGCGTGCATAGCGGTCATACAGACAGTCAGACAGACGGAGTGTTTTATATATATAGATTGTCGAAGTTGTCCATAAATTATTGATTATTTCACTATCATACATAAGTTTATATTGCCCCCCTCCCCCCAAACATTCCCCTCCTCACAGAAAAAAACAAAATGCCAAATGGGAATAATTCAGAAGGAAAAGAAAAGGCGAAAAAATCCTCATGATTATAAGAAATATTCATCCATACGAACTATTTACGCAAGGATCAAAGTAACAACAGTTTCAGTAGGTTGGTACCCACCTCCCTATCCTTCGCGCCCGGGTATGCTCATACAAATCACGGAGATGATGTGTACAGTACATTAATCGGACACTTAAATGAAAACTAGCCTGCCACCATATTGGCACTATCCCAGGCACACCTATCCATAGGATGGCAGATTACCCTAGTTTATCCATTACCCTAGGAAGGGTCCAATTACCCTAGTTTATGGTATTTTACTCTAAAATGGAAGCAATGGTGACTGTTGTACACGGTGTTGCCATATACTAGGCTGTTATTTTTGGGCATTTAATTGTCTTTATTATTTAAACGGTTATTATGTATTTGTTGTAGTTCATCAAGTTATTGTTATAAAAACTATGATTCTGTAACGTGGCAGAGATGTGGAGGAAGTAATAAGTACACTTTAAATAAAAGTAAGTTGGCATTATGCACGCATTTTAACTTTCAACATAACTCCCAAACAAGATATCAGAAGATGTAAGTTTATAGAGTATGTTTATCTTAGAAATACATCTACTTTCATTTGTCAAAGGAGCGCCAAAACTTTAAACCAACAATACTAATCATAAGAAAATAATAATAATATAATTTAAATAGAGATTGGATTGGGCGAGAAGGAGCGCCAAAACTAAAGAGAAATTATTAATATTCACCAACACTAATAATAATAATAATAATAAATAAAATACAATAAATAGTAATAAATAATAATAATGATAATAATAGAGAGGGTCGAGTCGACTGTAATTTTATAAACACTAACAAACAAACTTGACTGCAATCATTTCAATTTGACACACTAATTTAAGGCCACCATAGACTGTCAATCATGCCTGCACAAACTGGGGAGTTGTGCAAACATAACCGTGGTGTGTGTGTGTGTGTGTGTGTTTGCGCAAATGACTGAATAATATCCACAAGCTTTTTGTCTAAAATATTGCACAGTCACCTAGTTTGCTTGCACAGGCATGAATGATAGCATATGGAGGACATCAATCATGCCTGCAGAAACAAACTAGATAACTGAAATCATTTTCATTTGACACACACTAACAAGAACAATTAGTATGCATCACTGTACAGGTGTGTATGTGTGTGATTAACCAAAAGATTGTTGGATATTGTACAAACCATCCATCACACATTCACACACCACGGTTATGCCTGTACAACCACCCAGTTTGTACAGGCATGATTGATGGTCTATGGAGGACTTTTTAATAATAAACATAAAACATAATCATGATAAAAATAAATAATAATTATAATAAAATGATAAATAAAAATAAAAATAAACAAAAATAATAATATAAATAATAATTAATAAAATAAAAAATATGATCAAAATAATTTAATCGAGGCTGTATAAAATGTCTTAATTAACCAGTATATTAATTAACCCCATAAAATAAGAAACATAATTATATATATTTTGAAAATTAGAAAAGAAAAAAAAAATAATACTTACTGTTTTTGAAGTCCTGTTTCACCGACATATATAACTTGGGTATTGTTTTAAGCTGTGTGTGTGTGTGTGTAGTAGTAGCTTAGTGATGTGCGTGTGTGTGTGTGTAGTAGTAGTAACTTAGTGCTCTGTGTGTGTGTGTGTGTGTGTGTGTGTGTGTGTGTATGTAGTAGTAGTAGCTTAGTAATTCACGTTCAGTAAAGTCATTAGGTACCCTTTCGGGTAATGAGACCTTCCGTAGTTGTATTGACTTAAGTGTGGGCGGTCTTGGGTCGGTATTAGTATGAGAAACGGTAGTGGTAGCGTTCTGGTTTGTTCTTCCATTCCTTGGTCAGTCGGTTTTTAAATATATTCACACAGTTAGCACTGACAGTGTCTTGGGTTAGCCGATTCCAATTCCCTGTTGCACGTCGTGTGAAGAAGTTGTCCCTCGTAGGTTCATGCTGTATCTGGAGTTTGAAGTCATGACCCCGATTGTTTACATTTAATGCAGGTTGTATCATCATTTTTCCACACTCACTGCAAGGTGCTGGGTTAAGCTCCTCCAAGCCATGTACTAGTTTAAACATCTGGATCATGTCTGCTCTCTGTCTTCTGAACTCCAGGGTTGGTAGCTCTAGAGTTTGTAGTCTTTCTTCATAAGATTTCCCTGAGAATCATGTAACTAGTCTTGTGGCTAGTCTTAGTGCTGTGTGTGTGTGTGTGTGTGTGTAGTAGTAGTAGCTTAGTGCTCTGTGTGTGTGTGTGTGTGTGTGTGTGTAGTAGTAGTTTTAGAGGTGCTTGAGTGCGTGTGTGTGTGTGTGTAGTCAAATCAGCCTTATTTAACTCACTTATTTTTTTCCATTTCATTTTTTCAACTTATCAAATTTATTTTCAGTAATTATATCACTCATAATTTCACTCCTTGTAATTTATTCCATTTTAAAATCTATTACTTTCCATTTTTTTTCTACTTTAATAATAAATTTCACTCAGTAATTTTTCCTGTAATCAACAACAACAAACATTTACAAATTATATCCGTAGACATTAAAACTTTACAGTTTTATCTACTGTAATTTTCACTCATCATATCACTTAAATAAATGTTCTACTAAACTTTCCAATTTATTTTAGTATTAATTCTATGATTTTATAATGATTTCACTCTTAGGTAAATATTTACACTTATCAGTTCACTTTTTGCGAGTGTGAGAGGGAGAGAGTGTTAGGGAGAGAGTGTAACTGGTGCAAGGATTTTCACG
>JAWZYT010005824.1:0-2500 GCA_034508575.1 Petrolisthes manimaculis | reverse complement strand
CCTGTCGGTCCATCCACTCGAGGTCGCTCTTCCGACTCGTTTGGAGATGATGTTCTTCAAGATATGGGCCCAACATCAGATCATCAAAGACCTTCTGAGCACTATTTGCAGATAACACAAGAACCCTCTCCATTGTGTGTGTGTGTGTGTGTGTGTGTGTGTGTGTGTCATTTACTCCATTACCGTGACTCCTCTCACCACTCTCCCTCTTGCTGTGTGTGTGTTACCGCCCACAATGGCAGGGTAGTGAGCCCATTGCGTTCTTGCAAACTCACTTCGACGAGCTGCTGCAGCAACACACCTGTAACCATGTTGTCATCGTTGGGGATATGAACCAGTACTTGGTTGCAAGATCTTCGAAGAACTCCTCACAGTACATGGTCTTTTTAATCACATTGATTTCCCCACCCACACTTCCGGCTCATCTTTTGACCCTGTCATCAGTGATCTAATGGACAGTGTCGTCAACTGCTTTCGACTCAGTGCCGTGGATTGTCAGACCACATTGCTGTTCTGAGTGTGATTCAATGAGATCACACTTCTGAGGGATGCTGCATCACAACATCTTCGTAGGTGACGTCAACAATCAAGTTCACTCGTTTACACGTACTTTGCTCAAGCACCAAGAACAGTACGTCCCCTGTCACTCATACACTGTCAAGCCCCTCGACCAGCCCTGGTTTGGTTATCAGTGTAGAATGGCAGCTGATGAAAAGAGTCGCTCCTGTAGACTCTACTCACGTCATCCTACCTGGTCCTACACTAACAAGGATTGCTATAGACACGCTTGTGCAGCCATGTTACAAGTACAACAGTGGGCTTAACAACGCTGGCTAGAAGACCTTAATACCAAACTCAGAGGCCGATCTGCGGGTAGTAAGACCTGGTGGACCACACTGTAGCAGCATCAAGGCTTGACACCGGATGATGATGTACAGTTGCCAAATAGGTATTGCGACAAATCTTGATAGAACTTTAACCATAGTAATATCCACAACTATATGTAGAGACTATAACCATGTATAACAGAAGGAAATATACATATCCTTCTGTAATACATACTTATAATCCCTAGAAACAACTATGGACATTAATATATTTAATGTTGTATCAATTACCACCAAAAACAAGGACAAGGCAGAGGTACTTGCATTTTATTTCTCCAACAAGATGTCAGTACCCGATCTTGAGCGACCCACTCTGAATGTGCCACTCTTCACAAACGCGAACCTTTTCACCCTCACCATCACTACTGAGGATGTGCGGCAACGCTTGTCACTAATTGACACAAACAAGGCCTTAGGACCAGACTACCTAAGTCCTCACATCCTTAAGCGTTGTGCCTCTCAGTTGGCAACGCCCCTCACCACCATATTCCAGCAATGTATCACCACTGGAGTGTAGCCCACCCTCTGGAAGGGAGCCAGAGTGGTGGCAATCCACAAAAAAGGGCAAGAGGACTGATCCCAAGTACTACAGACCTACCTCCCTTCTCTTAGTTCTTGGCAAAATACTCGAAGCCATCATAGCTGACAAAATATCATGCTTTCTTGCCTCACACCATCTACTTAACAATAAACAGTTTGGCTTCCAAACAAACAGGTCAGCAGAAGACCTTTTACTTCAATTATCCACCAATTGGCATAAGTCCCTAGACCAGGAGAAGGGACACATTCATCATTGCTCTCGACATAGCAGGAGCATTTGACAGGGTGTGGCATCACGACCTAATCACCACCAAGCTGAACAGCTTAGGTGTCTGCGGTCATCTGCACCTCCTGCTGCAAGACTACCCGCGGGGCAGATACCTCAGAATGGTGATGAATGACCAACATCAGACGAATATCCCATCTCTGCCAGCGTACCACAGGGTAGTGCTCTCGGCCCTCTCCTCTAGAATGCATATTTTAATGACTTACTTCAGCTCATTCCAGAGGCACATGCATACGCCGATGACTGCACCCTCACATTTCCCTGTGACAGTGGTGATCACCGTACGACTCTCGCACACATCAACCAGGTCCTACAAACCATTGTGTTATGGGGTCGCCGATGGTAAGTGGATCTCGCTCAGGAGAAGACACAAGTGATGCTGGTCTCCCGAATACAGTGTCCCTCTAACACTCCCACCCCTGCAATCCTCCATATCAATACTAGGAGTGGAAATTAACAGTACCCTGACTTTAACTGGCCACGTCAAGACTATAGCCAGGAAAGCCGCCTGGAAACTTAGATGTGTTCGGCGGGTATCACACCTCCTTGACTGGTGGAGTATGCCCCTCTCACCTGGTTGTCTTGCCCCCTTTCATATTTGGATCTTCTTGATAAGATCCAACGTCGAGCACAACTTATAATATATCTGAAGGCCCCGCCGGATCAGCCGCCTCCCCATGCAGCCCCTACAGCAGCGTCGTGATGTGGCAGGATTGTGTGTGTGTGTGTGTGTGTGTGTATGTGTGTAAGCTTCTGTGTGTGTATGTATGTATGTGTGTAACCTTGG
>JAWZYT010005823.1:20000-26529 GCA_034508575.1 Petrolisthes manimaculis | reverse complement strand
ACTGCATCCTACCTTCCTTCCCCTACGTTCATCCCTCCCAATCCAAGCCATGCAACCCTACTCCACCCTAACTTAATATACGACGCACATGCGAGTCAAAATAATGAAAACTATATGATTATGTAGAGTTAAAATATGCATCAACGTCACAGAATGGAAAATAAATTAAAACACAGAATAATAATTAATGACTCTTCTATTATTCCCTATATCACCATGTATATTGATATTGGGTGATGGTATATATATATATATATGTATTATAATGTGGTGTATAGAATGATCAAAGTGGTTTTCCCTTGCTATTGGTTACGGTCCCTCGCCCTGGCTACTGTACGGAAATAAAATTATCCCAATTAATACTGAAATCAACAGGCATGAGGAGGTAGGTAGGTAGGTGGGTGGGTAGGTATGTAGGTAGGTAGGTTTAGTTAGGTAGGTAGGTAGGTAGGTAGTTAGTTAGGTGGGTGGGTAGGTTGTATAGGTAGGCAGGAGGGACAGGAAGGAGGGACAGACAGATACGAAAGACAGGAGGGGAAGGCAGACAGGAAGGATAGGTAGACAGACAGACTACAGAAACTTTATCTAATCATGTACATTGACACTTTCTTTAATCATGTATGTACGGTAGGGTGCAGTTAACTCCACTAACTTACTGTCTCTAGGTATTCGATGCACACCTGAATACTTATTAATGATCGCGACTGTACTTGCATGTAGACAGAAATATCCACCTATAAAAATAACTGATCCGTGTTTTTAGGGGAATTTAATATGCTTTTGGTACATTGGAGTGCCTTGATTCCTCCTAAGTATGCCAGGAAACAGAACCAGATGAAAACAGAGTGGTGGCCTAATGCTTGGAATAATAGTTTGGAGGAATCAATTGCTCCAGAATTACCGACACTGCACTAGGCTACCTCCTTAATTAAAGCTCCCGACAGAAAAAAATCTAACTTCTTCATTTTCTTTTAGTACAAGCCCCAACATTCTGGGGAACATTGTCACTAAAGGCTATGAAGTTATCTGATACATGGTGCGAAATTAATAAAGAGTAAAATTTAATATTGATAATAAACAAACGCAGTAAGCTCTTAATTATTTTTGTATGTAATTTTTGTTTTGTTTCATTTAGTACAAGCCCTAAGACTCTGGGGAACGTTGCCACTAAAATCCATGAAGGTAATTGATACATAGTGGAAAATTAATGAGTAAATATAGGTAAAATAGAAACATCTGTGTCAGTATGCCCTTCGCCAACTCCACTTTCTTTGGTTCACTTCCGCCTTGTAATATTAGTAGAACGGGGGACTAACATGTTTTCCCAGGACCTACTCTTGTTAATTTCCCACCGTTTATCAAAATCATTTCATGGCCTTTAGCGGCAACGTTCCCCAGAGTATTGGGGCTTATACTAAAGGTCAATGAAGAACTTAAAAAAAAAATGAGCAGGAGCTTACTGTTACAGGAAAATTAAAATAAAAACAACTTGCAAAAACACAATTAAAAAGTTTCTGGCGTCAAGGGAGGCGATTTTTTTTTTTTTTTTTTTTTTTTTTTTTTGGTGAATTGGAAGGTTTCTGATTCCTCTAAACTCTGTCACGAAACAAATCTATCATTAAAGTAACATCAAGGGCAGACGTCTGTTTCGTGGCATAGTTAGGAGGAATCGGTAGCTTTCCAAAAGAATCTCTCCTTAAGGTGGATTTTTTTTTTTTTTTTTTTTGGTACATTGAAGTGCCTTGATTCCTCCAAAGTATGCTAGAAAACTGGACCAGAATTACAAAAATAATGGTATTCTGTTGCTGGAATAGTTTGGAGGCATTAGTTGCTCCAGATTTACCAACACAATTATGAACAAATTATATATCTGCACAAATTTTAGATGGGCTGTGTGGGTTATGCAACATGAAGTGAGTAGTGATGCGACAATAAATTATTCATATCTGCAGGACATTAAATAAAAATGGAATAAAAACCCAGTGATATAGTTAATGCACATATAGTTACCCCTCCCCCAAAAAAATATATATATATATACGAATAATAATTCCAATTATAATAATAAAAATAATAATGATGATCCAAGTAATTTTTCGTCGATTTCTGGATTCATTTTCTTTTTTCATAAGATCAAAATATGAGTAGAAAAAGTGACTTAGGCATTTTGTTGATTATGGAAACTATATAACTAAACACACACACACACACACACACACACACACACACCATTGACTGTATACAAAATAACGCCAGGTTCTGTTTACGTCACCAACCCAACCGGTCCACTGCTAACTAACTACCTTTGTATGCATCTAGTAATTATAAACTAATGATTAATATGCATGAAACTCTCTTACATTTTGTTATTCTTTCATTATCACTGGGATAAAATGAAAACTGGACAACACGTTAGGCTAAATTTATGCCCTGTGTCGGAACATAATATTATATAATGATTACAAAAGCAAAAAAAAATAATAATAATAACAATACACAATGTTAAATTAATTAAAATAATGCATTATTATTATTATTACAGTATTACTATTATTAACATTAGGCACTAGTGGTCATGATGTTCGACCCTTAAAAAAAAAAAAAAAAGGTCATAGATTCGATACCAGGGAAGTGAAAGTCTTGGGACACTTTTTACAGCCTCCTATGTTACCCTGTTCCCTTAGCGGCTAGCAGGGACCCAGCCAGTCCATCTGTATATTGATGTAACTGTTGGAAGAAACTACACACACGTACACACATTGTCACACCACTGATACCCACACTGCATTCCTTAAACACACACACACACAGAGAGATAGAGATAGAGAGAGAGGGTGGGAGAGAGGTGGTGAGGGGGAGGGGATATTTCAAACCCACATACATACAGAGAGAGAGAAAGAGAGGCACAACATTTCAAACTCACCCACCCACACACACACACATACATACATACACAGGCTGGATATTACACACGTATACGGGTGGAGGGGCGAGTTGTGGATCGATCCCCTCCTGCCCGCTGACGTCACCAACCCTAGTGCTCCCCCCCCCCCCCCCATCCCTCCAACCACCACCTCCCTGCCTGCACTCCACCTTACCTCGTCATACTAGCCTTCCCCCTCCATCCCTCCCCATCAATACTACTCCTCCTCCTCCTCCTACTCCTGTTTGCACATTCAATACAAATACAAAGGAATACAATACAAAGGAGGTACAGGCAACAACAGCCCTGGTGGGCCTCACAAGGCTGCCTGTGTAACTATTCTACGTCTATGGTTTCTACATGTCTGAGAAAAAGGATAGTAAAGTGGAAGGCTCCTCCCTTTACTATATAGTCATTCTTCCCTCAATATAATGCTTCTCTCTCTCTCTCTCTCTCTCTCTCTCTCTCTCTCTCTCTCTCTCTCTCTCTCTCTCTCTCTCTCTCTCTCTCTCTCTCTCTCTCGTCACTTTTCCATGTCCCCTCTTCCTCCATTTGACCATTTCCCTCCTCACACTTCCCTCTAACACCTCCGTTTCAGACCCCCCCCATTCTATGGTCACTTTTCCCTTCCTCCTTCCGCCTTATATCCTCTCCTTTACAACCCCACTCTCTACATGCAAATTCTCTCATTACCTCTCACTGTTCGCTTCCTCCCTTCCTATCTATCTACAATACCTTCAAACCCTTTCCCTTGATCAAAATTTCTTCTCATATAATTACTTATGAAAAACTATAAATATGCAAAAGTAATGTACATACATTCGATGGGACAATGAGCTTCTTTGCTGCTCTAATTCCATCTACTCGACACATGCACAGTCATATTCCCTACTCTTTTATTTTCCCCTCCTTTCTACACAGCCCATCTATCCATTTCCAATTCTCTGCCTTGCCTCCTCTTCGTTTTCATATCCAACCCACACACGCCTAACCTCTCCCATTCTTCTTTACCCTTCAATCATTTCCCTGACGTTGCACACTCCTCTTCCCTTCCCAGCCTCGCCTTTCACCCTTCTCTATAAAACACACACATTTTTTTTATTCTATCTCAGGTCTGCATTTCCCACCCGACCAAACCGACGACACTCATTCAGTTCCTCTTCCTGGGTCTGTGCTTTCAAAAATATTGATACGTGTGATTGATGCACGTGAATATTTTTTTAAATACACGTTATCATTAAATTCTCTAGAGACCTAATCCATTTTATATTAATCATTATATCAGAGGCTTTCCATACCATTTTGAAGCAAATTAAAATGGTAGTCACAGTAACTAGAAGAAAATGCTTTACAGTGAATACTCACGATAAAGTCGATGTTCCGTGCATAATTTTGGTCACATTCATTATTTAAAGAATCGTATATTAATGAAGTTGAAAATTTCATACATTATATTATAACTTAAAGATCAACTTACGGGCGGCAGAAACTCTCGTGATTTTGCCCAAACGAACCTGGAATAAAAAAGAGGGATTAGTAAGTGACAGGAAGATTAGTATTAGAAAGGATGAATAGTTTAATCATGCATTATAATAGTTACAAAGTTAGTCGTACTCCTGGGGTCACAAGGCAAAAAGTTTTTATTAACATTTTATTCTTAATTTAATTTCTATTTCGTGGAGTTATTTTTGAGACTCCTACATACCGTGAAGCACAGAATATATACCTTATCCACTGTCAGATTCACAGGTATACATAGTAGTCTTGATAGATGAAAGTTTCTATATTCAATATCTGTTAAGGAGAGATTCTCTTGTTGGCAAAATAGAAGACTTCTGATTCCTCCTAACTAGGCCAGAAAATAGACGCCCTTAACTTCATGGTACTAATCCATCAAATTCACCAACAAAAGAATCTCCCCTTGAGTGAACAGGACAGGTAGCCTACATATCTACATTTCAAATAAGATAGATAGGTATAAAATGCATGACACTGATAAAGGAAGAGTAGCCTAATTTATTTCGTTTGCCCGTTGCATCTTTAATAATCACACTATCCAGACAGATACATTTATATATATACACTTTGGCAGGAGTACGGAAAGAAGCAGAGGGTCCCATGATGAAGTACAGCACATTAAAGGTAACCGACCAAAGCGTTACAGTGTAGGTTTGTTTCACCCATGTGTGCATCGAGTTGGACCGCTCCTGCCATCTAGTGAGAGCTCGGCGCACCAGCCACCCGGTTTGTTTACATCTTTAGTTTTGAAGGCTACCGGGAGATGGCAGCACCTTCCAGGCTACACGCGCGCGCTATAATTCCTGGTTCTGGCGATAGATGGCAACACATTACCTTACTCTCCCTCTCACACGCGTTGCCTGGCGTATGATTAGTGTGGCTGTAACAACAATGCTGGGATGTTCTGTCGTTACAACTTTAATCTGTCACCTTTAATTACAAACAGAGGAACAGGTAAGCCTTCAGAGATGCCGGTAGTGAGACGGATGAATTTCTTTCACGGACCAAAAAATATATAAATGAGCTGTATGATTGCATCTCCCGGCAACGTTCTCCATTGGATAAATCTTTACTTCTTTAGGAATATTGTATTTTTTGGACAGCCAGCAGCAATCATGAGTGTGTCGTCCTTAGCAAGAGAAAACTAATAAGATGAAGTGCTGTCCCAAGTCTCAACACTGTGTATAAAACGAGTCCAGACGGTGAGTAAAATCAATTATACAAAGCGGGTTTCAAATACCGCTAAAACAAGGACAATATGAGGTGCCTTTCTTGACAGCCCTTCCTCTTATACCTGGAGAAATATTAGGAAGTTTGACCTAAATACAAAATCTTGAAAAGCTATCATTAATTAAACTTTCCATTTCGAGAGATGTAAATATCATGAGAAACTACGGTATATATTTACCGACAGCGTTGGTTGTAATTAGCATCCTTACCTTTGAAATTAATGTAGTAAAGTCCTTTTACAAACGGTAACAACACTTAAGAGGCGATGAAGCGAAGCATGGCACGGTAAATCCACTACAAACACACACCAAGTCAAAGAGAAACACGGTCTCACACTCGCACAGACACACACATACACACACCATTCCACGCCGGGGAAGTTAACTGTCACTAGCTCGCTGAGTCAGGAGGGAGAGTAGGAGGGAGGAACGAAGCGGAGGGTAGGGTAGAGAGGAAGGGAAGGGAAGGGCAGGGGGGTTGGGGTAATGGAGAGAAAGAGAGATTAGAAGTGGAAAGACAAACGAACTTCTATACCATACAACTTTACTCATCAGTATTCTCTTCATCTGCATTCGTCTTCTCCTTTCACTATACACATGATTAAATAAGACAAAAGAGAGATAGGCAGAAAATGGGGGTATGAGAGGGGCGGGGCTTAGAAGGAAAGATGGAAGGGGAGGGAGGGATGGGAGAGCGGTCAGGTGGTGGTGATGTAGGGGGGAGGGAGGTAGAGAGAGGGTGAAGAGTGGACAAGTGGGTGGGGGGGAAAGAAGGGGTGGTAGGGTAAGAGTGGTAGGGGGAAAGAAAGGATAAAGTGGTGGGTGGAGGGAGAGAGAAGGGAATGGGGCACAAAAGAGA
>JAWZYT010005823.1:0-15000 GCA_034508575.1 Petrolisthes manimaculis | reverse complement strand
ATCTCCTCTCTCTCTCTCTCTCTCTCTCTCTCTCTCTCTCTCTCTCTCCCCAATTTCCTTTGCCTCTCTACCATCCCCTTCTTTCTCCTTCCTCGTCTCATGAATATTTGCCAAGGAATCCACATACCTTTGATATTTATTTTTCTCTATTAAATTATGAAAAATAATATATCTCATACCATCCCGTCCCCCCACCCCCCAACTCTTGTCCTCCCTCCCTACTTGCTCTCCCCTCCACACTTCTATCCCCCCCACAACTCTTGTTACCCCTCCCTACTCTCCCTCTCCAAACCAACTTCCTTCCTCCCACCATGCTCTCCCCCTCCACACCTCTACCTTTCCCCTCCATCCCAAACAAACTCTCCTTCTCCCACCATGGCTCCCTACTCTACCGCTCCACACTTCATCCTCACCCCAAACCCCCCTAACTTTTCCTTATCTCCCCTCCCCCCATTACCTTACTCCCCTATACCCTACCCGCACGTTGTCATGTCTCGTTAGGACAAATAATCCTACTCGTTACTACATTTCCTGGACTGAACTTACTTTACACACAACTCGATCTTCATTTAAATCTAAGACGACCTTTATATTACAGTGTTGACTTTATGGGGGCGATTTTTTGGAGAGTAATATAAATTTGTGGGCTACAGATTGATCCAAACTATGCCACGAAACAGATCCCCTCTTCTTTATACACACCACTGAGGGCTTCTGTGTCCTTGTTTGGAGGAATCAGTAGCCTTCAATTCATCAACAAGAAGAGAATCTCCCCCTACATTAATGAAAGACTGTCTTAGGTCACACACAGACACAGAAACACACACACACACATTTTATTCCACTTACTAACCGTATATATATATATATATATATATATATATAAGAGGTTGGTGATGACATAAATACTCCCCGGTATGTAATGCTGATGGAATAATCGGTGAAGCAACAGAGTTCATTTGCCATACTTGACGTGCGCTGCCCTTAAACGGCTTAATAACAAGGTCTAGTGGCGTGGTTGTGGAGGCCGCCTATTAATCATTGACGACACACTGTACCGTAAATAATAAACAGGCAACTGGCCCCTTTAAGGAGAGTTGTTGCCAGTGTTCTCCAGAGAGCCAAGTGAAGATGGCTGGCTAGATTAATTAAGTAAGTAAGTAGCCTACGTTGTCGGGTTTGTAGTGATGATTGGCTAACACACACAGGGAGAGACCATACAACCTGTCTTTCTTCTCTATCACACACACACAGGGAGAGAACATACAGCCTGTCTTTCATCTGTATCACACACACACACACACACAGGGAGAGAACATACAACCTATCTTTCTTCTCTATCACAAACACACACACACACACACACACTGACTAATAGAGGGAAGGGAGAGAAGTTTAGAGAACACACCATGCATTATAGTCCTTCTCAGTTCACACACACACACACACACACAGACTAACTGATAAAGGGGAGGGAGAGAACACACAACATGTCTTTCTCTTCTGTCACACACACACACGCACACACACACACAAGCACACACTGACTGATGGAGGGCAGGGAGAGAAGTTTAGAGAACACACCACCAGTCCTTCTCTCTCTCTCTCTCTTTCTCTCTCTCTCACACACACAGACTGACTGATAGAGGGCAGGGAGACAACACAAGCCCCGTCCTGCTGGTTGTTAGTGATTGTCACTCTTAATGACCTCCCCCCTCCTGTAGGGATAGTATTGCCTGTGGTGATGTGGGTAGTACTCTCAGGGTTTTGATGTCCCCTCGCTCCCAGCCACTCTCTTTCAATTCTTTGTCTAACTGTCCCTCCTTTCCGTCTATTTACAACGTACTAATACTTTACTGACTTTACTATACTTTCCCTCACCCTCGTGTATTGGATAGTTTAGTAAAATCAAACAGCCTTGTATAGAACACTAGTTATTTTGTTGTTGTTGTTTGTAGGTCCTTTGTATTCCGTTGGTCCTTTGTATTCCGTTCACTCTATTCCTACACAGTCTTCCAGGCCTAGGGCGGTCTTCTTGTATCCTCCAATAATTCCTTCCTACTCTTTCTCTTTAATTTCATCCAATTTATCTTTTGCTATCTATTACTACTCGACCTATTCCTCCTTCTCCTCGTCCCTATTCCTTTATCTTCTTCCTCCTCCTCCTCCTATTCCTCCTCCACCTCTTTCTCATCCATAATCATCATCACCCTTCACCTATCTACATTCCCCTCCTCCTCCTCCTCCTCCTTCTCTTCTTCCAACTTCTCATCCATAATCTTCTCATCATCATCATCACCCTCCTCTCTCTCCCTCCTCTTCCTCCTCCTCCTCCTCCTCCTCCACCTCACATCCATCCAAACTTTACCAGGCTCCCTAAGTCCAGAAACTCCAGCAAGAGACGTCACCACTCCTCACTTCCACACTCCGACCCTTTTCTCTTCGTCGTCCCTCTTGTTCCTTCACTGTGTTCTACCTTTTCTCTGCCCTGCTGGGAATTTCTGCTGTACGGCCTTTGATGCCTGCCTGATAATACTGTTTTAATCTCTCTCTCTCTCTCTCTCTGTCTCACACACACACACACACATTCACAGATTCTATTCTAAGTCTCACAAATGCAGCAGATAATACTGAGCAGGTTCCACATCAACGAAAATATATAGATATACATACAGACAAATGATACCACCACTGCTTGTCCAATGCTCCCACACACACACACACACACTCCATCAGGTCACCTCAGTTTCCCTCAATTCTGAAGTGAGTGAAGCCAGGTGATGTAGCCTGAGATGGGAGTGAAGTGTAACCAAGCACTTATTAATAAAGCATTTGAAGTGTAATAATTGTTATTAACTCTGTCAGAGACCGAATCAGTCACGAGAACCGAGCAGTAGGCTATATACGTAGGTGGAATGACGTAGCAAGGAGAGAGTGGAATGAGGTGGTGGAGAGTGAAGTAAGTGAAAGTGGAGTGAGAGAGGAAGTTGATGGGTATGTTGATGTTGTTGGTGGTGGTGTTGATTTTGTTGTTATTTTTGGTGGTCGTGGATGGGACGGGGAGGGAGTGAGATGTGGTACTGGTTGTGGAGGGGTAATAGAAATGTGGGTGGTAGAGGAACGTTGGGGAGAAATGGTGGTGGAAAGACGGGACAGAGGGATGGGAACCGTGGTGGCGTTGGTGGGGAAAAAGGGAGAAATAGATTGGCGTGGTGAAGAAATGAGAAGAGACGGGCTAAGCAAGAGGCGAGGAGAGAGATGGGAATGGTGGGTGGAGTGGAGGAGGGGAGGGTAGAGAGATGACCTTGGTGGTGGTGGTGGAGAGATGAACTTGGTGGTGGTGGTGGTGGAGGGGAGGGTAGAGAGATGACCTTGGTGGTGGTGGTGGTGGTGGTGGTGGAGAGGGAAGAGAGATGAACTTGGTGGTGGTGTTGGTGGAGGAGGGGAAATAGAGATGAGTTTGGTGTTGGTGGTGGAGAGGGAGAGGGAGATGAGTTTGGTGTTGGTGGTGGAGGGGGAGAGGGAGATGAGTTTGGTGTTGGTGGTGGAGAGGGAGAGGGAGATGAGTTTGGTGTTGGAGGGGGGGGGGGGGGTGACGGACGGGGAGGGGCTGGGTTGGAAGTAGTGTTGAACATGCGATCATTAAGTGATAAGAGAATGGCGTGATGATGGAGGAGAAACTGTGGAGTGTGTGTGTATGTGTGTGTGTGTGTTGTCGTCATGGCAACAGTGAAGCAGCCTCACACACACACACACACACACACACACTCACTATCACTTCGTACTGTATCAAGCCACCAGTCACGTACTTATCAGTACCTGGGGGTCCTCTCTCTCTCTCTCGTTCTCTCTCTCTCTCTCTCGTTCTCTCTCTCTCTCTCTCTCGTTCTCTCGTTCTCTCTCTCTCTCTTTCTGCACAAATCACACTATTCACTCTTTCACCCGTTTATAAATTTTACACGAGAAGAATCACAGTAACTTTGATCTTTCATCAGCATAACAAAATGCTGTAACATTTATTTTTATCACAGAAAAGGATAACAAGTTCATAAAGTGCAAAAATAAAAAATATATACAATAAATAAATATAATAATACAAAAAACTAAATGCCATGGTTTTTATCCCCGTTTATACATACAATAAATGTAATATTTTCTACGAACAAAACAAATTATGCAGTTTAGGGGACAGGAAAAATAATGATGGTGGGTTCATGAAAAATAATAATGGTGGAAATAGTAAAAATCATACAGGTGTTGACAGGAAAAATAATAATGGTGGTGTAAGGAATAATAATAATGGTGGAATAAGAAAAAATAATAATGATGTGGACATGAAGAAGAAGAAGAATGGTGGGGACAGGAAAATAATAATGATGGAATAAGGAATAATAATAATAATAGTGTGTTCAGGAAAAAATATAAGAGTGACGTCAAATGTAAGCAAGGAAGCAGGAAGGATTTTTTCAAGGGAAGATTACCTTGTTTACAAATTGGAAGGTTACCAAGTCCTCCTAACTAGGCCAAGAAACAGACACTCCCATTAATAATACTGAGGTCATCTCTGTTTCCTGGCATAGTTTGGGGGAATCACTAAGTAGCCTTTCAATTCACCAACACAAAAATCTCCCATTAAGAACTGATATGTAGGGAGGAAACAAGGGAAAGTCTCATCACTTACTCACTCACTTCCCCATTCATTCACTCATATGTGTACTCATTTCCTTATTCACCCTCTCACTCCCTCATTCGTTCGTTCATCCACTCGCTCACTCACTCCCCCCTTCACTCACTCACTGTCACTCTTCAATTCACTCTTGTTCCCCCACTCACTCACTCACTCATTTTACAGTAGCTCTGAGTGGCCGGAAACATACATACAGACAGGTAGACAGACAGGTCACCGCTGTCTGCTGTTGTCATGCCTACCTACACCAAGAACTAGAATAGAAAAATTACCTCCACGTTATTGCATCAGGCAAGCAGGAAGCAGGCAGGCTGGCAGTAAAGCAAACAGGCAGGCAGACAGTAAAGCAAACAGGCAGGAAGGCAGGCAGACAGACAAGCAAACAGGCAGACAGATAAGCAGGCAGGTTAGCAGGAAGTCAGACAGGCACATATCAAACATACCACTTTCTCCCAATTGGTTTGCTTGCTTGCTTACTTTAGGCTAATTAAATTCGTGATCCAATTATAATCGAACATTCTCTTTATACCATAGTCAATTATATCAACCCTAGTTTATGACTCACGAAGGAAATGCAGTCTGGGTGAAGGGAGAGGTTTTCTTGTTTGTGAAATGGAAGATATGTGATTCCTCCAAACTATGCCACGAAACAGATCCACTATTTGTACCACTGAGGGCGTCTGTTTCCTGGCATAGTTTGGAGGATATCAGAGGCCTCCCTATTCACTAACAAGAAAATCTCCCCTAAAATTGGTCTCCATATTTTTAATGCCATTCCTCACCCACTCATGCTGAAGGGAATACTGTACTTATACTGATGTCGGTAATCTTGAAGGATACTGATTCCTACAAACTATACCAGGAAACAGACAACCATAATGACATATGTATCAATTATTTGTTTCGTGGCATGGTGTGGAGAAATCAGCGTCGCACCCATTCAACCACATGAGGAATAATAAAGTTGACAAGTCACTAGTGTCGAATGGTGGTGGTAAATTTGGAACAACTGATTCCTCCAAATTATTCCATTCAAGCAACAGAATACCATTATATTTATTCATTGATGTTGTTTCGTACAATACCATGAAGGAACCAAGGCACTCCAATGTAGGTACCAAAAGTGTATTTATGACCCTCTTAAGTGGACCATTCAGTGTAAAAAAAATAAATAAATAGTAGAAGTCAATGTAGTAAGTAACAAATTGGCCGGGTTGTGTAGGAATAAAGGGCCAGACATTTAACTTAAACCCATTACCCATTTTTGCGTTCCTGGGGATGTCGCCCCCCTTCGCTGTTTTTATTTTATTTTTGCTTTTGCCAATGTCACAATGCTCCCCTCTGCCTCACCCTTCCTCTCTACTTTACAGTCTCACTTATTTTTCTCTCTCTCTCTCTCTCTCTCTCTCTCTCTCTCTCTCTCTCTCTCTCTCTATCTATCTATCTATCTGTCTGTCTGTCTGTCTACCTATCTATGTCTGTCTGTCTGTCTGTCTACCTATCTATGTCTGTCTGTCTGTCTGTATGTCTGTCTCTCTGTCTCTCTCTCTCTCTCTCTAAGCAATATTCGGGCCACCTCGTTGTTATGCTAAGGAAGGTGTGTGTGGTTTGTATAACTATGTATCTAACTGTCACTCCTCAAGTGTTTCTCTCCCTCACAAAATGTATCTCTCTCCTTCTACCAAATTGTCTCTCTCTCTCTCTTTCTTCCCAACTGTCTTTTTCTCTCTAATTGTGCCTCTCTTTTTTCCTTCCAAACTAGCCTTCTCTTTCTCTCAAACTGTCTCTCTCTCTTTATCACAAATTCTCTCACCCTTTCTCCAAACTCTCTTTTTCTCTCTCTCTCTCTCACACACACACACAAATTGTCTATATCTTTCTCACAAACTCTCGCTCGATCTTGTTCTCAAACTGTTTCTCACAAATTGTTTCCCTCTCTTTCTTCCTTCAGTTTCTTTCTATCTCCTCTCCTTCTTCGTGCATGTCTCTCTCTTCAATTCCATTCCCTTAATCGTTATCTCTACTTCTCTATCTTTGTCTCCTCTGTCTCTCTTTTTCTCTCCATTTATCTCTCTCATGTTCAACCTCGCCTTCCAATCTCTGTCTTCATTCAGTCTTTCTCTCTCTCTCTCTCTCTCTCTCTCTCTCTCTCTCTCTCTCTCTCTCTCTCTCTCTCTCTCTTCAATATTTCCCAGAGTTGCCCCCGCTACCTCCGGACTCCTATCTTTCTCTCACTCTCACGCTCTCTCTCAAACACACACACACAGACACACACACTCTTACACTTTGAAACAAACACTATCTCAATCAAACACACACACACACACAAGCACACCTCTTCTCACTATCTATCTCTCAAAAAAAAAAAAAAAAAAAAAAAAAAAAATTATCTCTCAAACAAATACAGACACACAAGCACACCTCTCTCTAAAAAAAAACACACACAGACACACACACACACACACACATTCTCTCTCTCTCTCTCAACCTCCAACTCCCGACCTCTCCCTCCTCAATTCAATTATCGAAGGCCCATTTATAACGACGTCTCTTTCCCAGCCAGCCAGCCAGCCAGCCAGAGCCAGCCAAGAAAACTGTCCTGACCGAACCTCCTTCTCATCCATCACCGCTCACCATATTACTCTCTCTCTCTCTCTCTCTCTCTCTCTCTCTCTCTCTCTCTCTCTCTCTCTCTCTCTTCAATATTTCCCAGAGTCGCCCAACTACCTCCGGACTCCTATCTTTCTTTCTTTCTCTCTCTCTCTCTCTCTCTCTCTCTCTCTCTCTCTCTCTCTCACACACACACACGAGGATAGACGCACATATACGAGGACGCACGCACGCACACTAGGATAGACGCTCAGATACGAGGACACACGCACACACACACACACGAAAATAGACGCAGACAAACACACACATATGCTATGCACGAGGATAGATGTACAGACACACGTACACACTCAACATTAATGAGGGGACACACACACACTAGTAAGAGAGAGAGAGAGAGAGAGAGAGAGAGAGAGAGAGAGAGAGAGAGAGAGAGAGAGAGAGAGAGAGAGAGAGAGAGAGAGAGAGAGAGAGGGGGGGGGGGGGGGGGGGGGGGCAAAAACCTGCTGGTGGTCGGGTACGTCACAGTAAGGAGGGACATCTGTCTGTGGGGTTGGGGGGGGGGGCAGCGAGCAGGGGGGTCGTTTTGGGGGGTAATGGTCAAAGGGTCCGGACTATCAGGTAAACTTTTCTGCAGACTTATTATTATTATCATTTATCTATTTTATTATTATTATTATTATTATTATTATTATTATTATCATATTTTATTATTATTATTATTATTATTATTATTATTATCACTATTATTACCGTATTATTGTTTTTATTATAATTATATTTATTATTATTATTATTATTATTATTATCACAAGCACTGGGCTTCGCCCACCACGGCTACGCCGTGGGTGCTTTTGCCTGCGGCGCTACTCGCTTCGCTCGCACCTCACTGCGCTCGGTCCCCTCTCGCCGCATCCCCCGTCGTTTTTTAATAATTAGTTTTTTTTAATAGTTTTTTTAATAATATATATTTTTTTAAATTATTTTTTTATATTATTTTTTTTTCTAATAATTAACTTTTTTTTTTTTTTTTTTTTATTCGTCGTCGCCACCGTCGCCACCCCGCCGCCGCCGCCGCCGCCCCGCCGTCGCCGCCCCGCCGCTATCGTCGTTTTTTAATAATTAGTTTTTTTTTTTAATAATATATATTTTTTTTAATATATATATATATATATATTAATATATATATATATATATATATATATATATATTTTTGTAATTAACTTTTTTTATTATTATTATTTTTTATTTATTTTTTATTTTTTCGTCGTCGTCGCCGCCGCCGTACCACCGCCCCGCCGCCGCAGCCGCCGCTACCGTCGTTTTTTAATTTTTATTTTTTATTTTTTTAATAATATATATTTTTTTTAATATTTTTTTTTTATTGTAATTAACTTTTATTATTATTATTATTATTATTATTATTATTATTATTATTATTATTATTATAATTTTTTTTTATTATTATTATTAATTTTTTTTTCGTCGTCGTCGCCGGCGCCGTACCGCCGTACCGCCGCCCCGCCGCCGCCGTCGCTGCCGTCACCGCCGCCGTCGTTTATTAATAATTAGTTTGCTTTTTTTTTAATAATATATATATTTTTTTTTTAATATATATATATATATTTTTTTTTTAATTAATTTTTTTTTGTGATAATTAACTTTTTTTTTTCTTTTTTTTTTATTAATTTTGTTTCGTCGTCGTCGTCACCGCCGCCGACCCGCCGCCCCGCCGCCGCCGCCGCTACCGTCGTTTTTTAATAATTAGTTTTTTAAATTGTTTTTTTAATATATTTTTTTTTTATATATATTTTTTTGTAATTAACTTTTTTTTTAATTATTTTATTTTATTTATTTTTTTATTCGTCGTCGCCGCCGCCGCCGTCGCCGCCCCGCCGCCGCCGCCGTCGCCGCCCCGCCGCTTCCGCCCCGCCGCCGCCGCCCCACCGCCGCCGTTTTTTAATAATTAGCTTTTTTAATTGTTTTTTTAATAATATATTTTTTTTTTAATAATTTTTTTTTATTATTATTTTTTTGTAATAATTACCTTTTTTATTATTATTATTATTATTATTATTATTATTATTATTATTATTATTTTTTTTTATTATTCGTCGTCGCCGTCGCCGCCCCGCCGTCGCCGCCGCCCCGCCGTCGCCGCCGCCCCGCCGCCTTCGCCGCCCCGCCGCCGCCGCCCCGCTGCTGCCGCCGCCGCCGCCCAGCCGCAGCTGCCCCCCCGCCGCCGCCCCCGCCGCTACCTACCACACACATCTTACCTACCTACCCACCCACCCACTACCCACCTACTACCTACCTACCCACATCTTTCCTACCACCCACCCACATCTGTTAATACTTATCTCTGCCAAATATAAAGGGCAATGTCTCTTGTATCTCTGGGGAATAGTGAAGATGAAACATTTTATCTTGGAATCGTTAAAAATTGAAAAAAAATATTGAAAAAATGAGCGTTTTTGAAAGTTTGGAAAGGTTGCAATTTTTAATATACATTGATTATTACTATTATTATTATTATTATTGTTGTTTTTATTGTAATATCTTTATTATTAGAACTATTATTATTCGATTTTTCGTCTGTTTCTTTCACAGGGAAATATTTCACCGAGTCTCCACAACCT
The DNA here is from genome assembly GCA_034508575.1 of Petrolisthes manimaculis. NCBI lineage: Eukaryota > Metazoa > Arthropoda > Malacostraca > Decapoda > Porcellanidae > Petrolisthes > Petrolisthes manimaculis. The sequence continues at coordinate 5,061 of JAWZYT010005823.1, read as the reverse complement.
CTACGTAAGTATATACTGCGTTGGTAAATCTGGAGCAACCGATTCCTCCACACTATTACAAGCAACGGACCACCATTATTTTAGTACATCAATATATACATACACCCCCCCCCCATATACACACACACACAAGTATAATAATCAATCAAATCACCAGTAGTTGTGTGTCGTGACTCTGGCCTCAAGGTGCTTACAAATTACAAATTGACTGTACAGGAATGTTGTTTTGGGACTTCTCATCTTTTCTATGCCTTCCTTAACTAACCCTATTTCTCCCTTACACTTTTTACGTCTCTCTTTCCCTTCCTTGTCTCTTTCAATTCACCACACTACTCTCTCTCTCTCTCTCTCTCTCTCTCTCTCTCTCTCTCTACCATGTATGCGTTCAACTCCACTCAACTCGCCTCTATGTCCACGCACCCACATTGCACTTCCACTCCATCTCTGTCTCTCTCCACCACCCGACCCCTCCACTCCTGTCCTTCACTTAGACATCCACACCCACACTCCTCTTACTTCCACTCCATCCCTCTCTCTCTCTCCACCCCACCTCTCCTACACTTACTCTCTCCACCCCTCCTCTCCTTCATTTACTGTTTTTTTTATAACTCTCTCCACCCTCTCCTCTCCTTCACTTACTAACTCTCTCCACTCACTCCTCTCCTTCACTTACTAACTCTCTCTCCATCCCCTCCTCTCCTTCACTAACTCTCTCCACCCCCTCCTCTCCTTCACTAACTCTCTCCACCCCCTCCTCTCCTTCACTTACTAACTCTCTCCATCCCCTCCTCTCTTACACTTACTCTCTCCACTCCCTCCTCTCCTTCACTTACTCTCTCTCTCCGCCCCCTCCTCTCCTTCACTCATGCCAGGCTGACCTCTGACCCCACCAACAGGACGAACGAGAAGGAAGAAGGCATGTCCGGGTCGCATATCATTACTTCCCAAGTCTCTAAGGGTGGGTAGGATACAGCAGGGTTAAGGTGGTGGTCCCTCTGTTATGGTTGTGGATAAAAAGGAGGGCTACACACACACACACACACATACACACACACACACACACACACACACACACACACACACAAAGAAAAAACATCACTAGGAAACCGACTTGGCTAGCAGCAATCAATTGAGTGATCCGTTTTGTAGCACAGTTTGGTGGGTTTAAAAAAGTCTTCATTCTGCCCACAACAGAAGGCTATACCTCCCTTAAATAAACATATTCTTTTCTTCCATCTCTAGTGAAAGATAAAAGTTGATCACATTCACCTAAGCTAATCTCACCTGACTTAATCTTTCCCATCTTAACCTGATTCAATCTGACCTAACCATCCCAGACCTGTCCTAACCTGATAATAACCTAAGCTATCGTAAAGTTAATGTAAACTAGTCTAATCTAGACCTTCCAGTCGCTAAACACGACGACAAACGACCAATGGAAAAGCTACAAATAAATATTAGCTAAAAATAACACAAGCAGAAACAACCGAAAGTTTTATATACAATCCGACCTGACAAAATAAAAACAATTTGTGGACTCAAATAAATGGATCTTCAACTGGAAATGCCTAAACTGAGCAAAAAGTAAAACTAACTAAAAAAACAAAACAAAATAATAATAATAAAATAAATATAAAATGCCTTTATTTTTATTCTTACGTTCCCCTTCCTTTCCACCATGAAATAAACGACAAAGCAAAACTATAAATATTCCTAAATTTTACAGGTTGATACAATATATATTACTTATACTGGAGGAAACGAGTGAATAATGTAACGAGACAAATGGAAGCAGAGTGTTCGTTCAGGAATCCATCTCACTCAAGGATGACAAAAAAAAAAAAAATAATAATAATAATAATGTAAAAAAAAAAAAAAAAAAAAAAACATGAATAAAATAAAGTATATATTTTAAATACATTCTGCACAAATGGGCGGTATATTTTAAATGTATGTATGTTTATTTATTTTCTGGTTTACAAGTGCCGGATGATTGATGTTATTAGTCACGGAAAAACTCGGGCTTAAGGTGGTAATTCCTTCTTGGTACATTAGAGTGCCATGATTCCTCCAAAGTATGCTAGGAAACAGGACCAGAAGAACAAAAATAATAGTGTTCTGTTGCTGGGAATAGTCTGGAGGAATCGGTTGCTTCAAATTTACCAACATAAAACTTCCTCCTTAAAGAGTTAAAGAGCCAGACAGGAAAGAATGGGAAGAAGGCTAGAAAAGGAAAGAGAAAAGGAAGGGAAGGAGAAAAGGAAGGGGAAGGAGAAAAGGAAGGGGAGCGATGGGGAGAGGGTCAGGAAGAATGGGAAGTTGTTAAGGACCCTGCATGTGATGTAGTAAGAATATAGGAGGTTTGGGGAGTCCTTCAAACATTGCCAGGAAACGCCACCCATATGGAAGGAGTTTGTTTCGTGGCTTTGTTAGGAGGAATCAGAAGCCTCCAATTTTTATACACGATCACAGGGTCCTTAATTAAGGGGCGTGGAGGGCCATGAAGAAGCAAGGAAGGGAGATAGGGACATGAGGAAAGGAGGAGATATAAGAAGGGAGAGGAAGGAAAAGGGATAAGAGAAGTATAGCTAAAGGAACAACAATAATTCGGGGAAGGGAAATGCAAGGAGGGGGGAGGGGTGGGACTGAGGGCAGGGTAAGGGTAATGGAGGGAGGAGGAGGAAAAAGGGAATGCAGGGAGGGGAAGGGAAATTCAAGGAGGGGAAGGGGCAAGAGGGCTGACTGGCAGGGGAAGGGTAATGAAGGGAGGAGGGGGAGGGAAATGCAGGGAGGGGTGGGTGGGGAAGAGAAATGCAGGGAAGGGAAGGGTAGGGGAAGGAAAATGCAGTGAGGGGGGGAGGGAAATACATGCACGGTGGGGGGGAAGAGGGGAAGGAGCAAGAGAGGTGATGGAAGTGTAAGGGTAATGCAGGGTGGGGGAGGGAGAGGTAGGGTATAGGGGACCAAGGGCAGGGCAGGGCTAGGCTAGGCTTGGCAGGAATGTGACCGGTACACAGAGCTGCCTTATACGGTAATCCCCCCTTGGCCCCATGTTGCACTCACCCCTCCCAGCCCCCTGTCTCACCCCTCCTGTCTCACCCCTCCATCACCCAACTCCTGTCTCACCCCTCCCAGCCCCCAACTCCTGTCTCACCCCTCCATCACCCAACTCCTGTCTCACCCCTCCATTCCTCCTTTCAACCCCACGCCCCTCACCTCTTGTCTCTCCCACATCCCTCACCCCTCCAACCATCTTATCTCACCCCACACCCATCGTATCTCACCCCTCCATCCCCCCTGTCTCACCCCTCCATCACCCATCGTACCTCCCCCCTCCCCTGTCTGGTTGTGTGGGAGGAGCACTGTGTGTGTCCTGAGACTTGGTGACCTCGTACAGTGATCTCCAGTGACGAGTTGGAGTCTGTTAACAATGCCCCGGTGACACACACACACACACAGTCTCACACATACACATACACAGGCACACACACACACACACATACAGAGAGAGAGAGAGAGAGAATGTGTGTATGTGTAAAGCTTGCCCGTTGTGTTTGTGTTTGCATGCGTGTGTACATTCATGCATATGCCTGTGTGTGCTCGCCAGGAGAAAAGAAGAAAGCAACAGGGTCTGGTGTTGACTGCCAGTTTAGTTACAGCTTAACATATACACCAACCAACCTACGGATACCTTGACACCACAACCACAACAACAACCACAACACAACCACCACAACCACAACCATATCACCAACAACCACAACACAACACCACCACCACCACAACAACCACCACAACACCCGGTACACCATCACCACCACCACAACCACCACCATCACAACAACATCCGGTACACCATCACCACCACCACCACCACCACCACAACAACAACACCCACCCACCCAGGTACACCATCACCACTGAATGTCCACTTATGTTGCAAATCCTTCCACCCAGCCACCCAGCCAGTGATAAGATTTATGTCTTTGATGTGCCTAGATACACTCAGGTCCCCACCACGCCATGTCATGTCAAGGAATGTACAGTTGAAACCAAGAGTTTTTGTCCAATGCTACTGAAGGTCAGTTTGGTTTGAGGTGAACTATCTGTTTTACTTGTCATTATATTATACACAAATTAAATTTTCGTGGGATTACTTGAGGAGTTTATGTTCCATCATCATGTTTGGGTGATGGGATAAAAAAAATATCACTATACAAAGGCAAGTATTACTGATAGACAATAAAGCTACGAATATAACTTGAGGGGATAGTACAGTATTGGTAAATCAGGAGCACGTGATTCCTCCAACCTATTCCAAGCAATAAGACACCATAATTTTCGTTCATATGGTCCTGTTTCCTACCTGAATTTAGAGGAATCTAAGTCGTTCTAATGTACCAAAAGTGTATTATTCCCTTAACCTCGGTACGAATTTCGGGTGTTTACTGTACACACACACACGCAACACACACACACACACACACACACACACACACACACACACACACACACACACACCTTCATGCAGCAGCCACCAGTACGGACTCATGCACACATACCACACTGCCTGCCCCACACTCAATAAGGCTGACACCAACCAACCTCACCATGATATTTGCACACACACTCTTTCCACTTGTACTCCACACAGACCACAACCACTCCCCATAAACCAAAACCACTTCCCACAAACCAAAACCACTTCCCACAAACCACAACCCCTCCCCACAAACCAAAACTACTCCCCACAACAAACTAAAACCACTCCCCACAACAAAGCACAACCACTCCCCACAAACCACAACTCCTAGCATAGGTAGAGATTCCTTGCTTTCTTCTCACCTTTGGGTCGTCAATTGGGATAAGAATGTTTTGAACAGTTTCCACACACTGATCTTCTCAACACAAAACTTTTTCAATACAGTGTGTCGAGTATGGAGTTCTATGGGACTGAATGATCTATACTGAAAAGGGAAAGCAAGAAAGAAAACTAATCTAGGTTAAAAAAAAAAAAACTTCATACCACGAAAGAAAATGAAAAAAAAAAAAGAAGGAAGG
>JAWZYT010005822.1:5000-20000 GCA_034508575.1 Petrolisthes manimaculis | reverse complement strand
TTGCTAACATTGTCATCCATTTTTTTTCCCAGTTGCTAACATTGTCACCCATTTTTTTTTTTCCCAGCTGGTTCCAGTCTCGACTACACACGACTGGACTCCAAAACTCCTGAGTCTCTGTACAGCTCCTGCGCCAGTGCTCAGGTTAGCTAATATGTATTTATTTATTTATTTATTTATTTAGTTAGTTAGTTAGTTAGTGGGTTAGTTAGTGAATGGGTTATTTATTTATTTATTTATTTAGTTAGTTAGTTAGTGGGTTAGTTAGTGAATGGGTTATTTATTTATTTATTTATTTATTTATTTATTTATTTATTTAGTTAGTTAGTTAGTTAGTTAGTGGGTTAGTTATTGGATGGGTTAGTTAGTGAGTTGGTTAGTTAGTTAGTTAGTGAGTTGGTTAGTTGGTTAGTTAGTTAGTGGGTTAGTTAGTTAGTTAGTTAGTTAGTGGGTTAGTTAGTGGATGGGTTAGTTAGTTAGTGGGTTAGTTAGTTAGTTAGTTAGTTAGTTAGTTAGTGGGTTAGTTAGTGAATGGGTTAGTTAGTTAGTGAGTTGGTTAGTTGGTTAGTTAGTTAGTTAGTGAGTTAGTGAGTTGGTTAGTTGGTTAGTTAGTTAGTGGGTTAGTTAGTGAGTTGGTTAGTTAGTTAGTTAGTGGGTTAGTTAGTTAGTGGGTTAGTTGGTTAGTTAGTTAGTGGGTTAGTTAGTGAGTTGGTTAGTTAGTTAGTTAGTGGGTTAGTTAGTTAGTGGGTTAGTTAGTGAATGTGTTAGTTAGTGAATGGGTTAGTTAGTTAGTGAGTTGGTTAGTTAGTTAGTTAGTTAGTGGGTTAGTTAGTTAGTTAGTTAGTTAGTTAGTTAGTTAGTTAGTTAGTTAGTTAGTTAGTTAGTTAGTTAGTTAGTTAGTTAGTTGGTTAGTTAGTTAGTTAGTTAGTTAGTTGGTTAGTTAGTTAGTTAGTTAGTTAGTTAGTTAGTTAGTTAGTTAGTTAGTTAGTTAGTTAGTTAGTTAGTTAGTTAGTTAGTTAGTTAGTTAGTTAGTTAGTTAGTTAGTTAGTTAGTTAGTTAGTTAGTTAGTTAGTTAGTTAGTTAGTTAGTTAGTTAGTGGGTTAGTTAGTTAGTTAGTGGGTTAGTTAGTTAGTTAGTGAGTTAGTGAGTTGGTTAGTTGGTTAGTTAGTTAGTGGGTTAGTTAGTGAGTTGGTTAGTTAGTTAGTTAGTGGGTTAGTTAGTTAGTGGGTTAGTTGGTTAGTTAGTTAGTGGGTTAGTTAGTGAGTTGGTTAGTTAGTTAGTTAGTGGGTTAGTTAGTTAGTGAGTTGGTTAGTTAGTTAGTTAGTGGGTTAGTTAGTTAGTGAGTTAGTTAGTTAGTTAGTTAGTGGGTTAGTTAGTGAGTTGGTTAGTTAGTTAGTTAGTGGGTTAGTTAGTGAGTTGGTTAGTTAGTTAGTTAGTTAGTTAGTGGGTTAGTTAGTTAGTGAGTTAGTTAGTTAGTTAGTTAGTGGGTTAGTTAGTTAGTGGGTTAGTTGGTTAGTTAGTGGGTTAGTTAGTTAGTTAGTGGGTTAGTTAGTTAGTGAGTTGGTTAGTTGGTTAGTTAGTTAGTGGGTTAGTTAGTTAGTTAGTGGGTTAGTTAGTTAGTGGGTTAGTTAGTTAGTTAGTTAGTTAGTGAGTTAGTGAGTTGGTTAGTTAGTTAGTTAGTTAGTTAGTTAGTTAGTTAGTTAGTTAGTTAGTTAGTTAGTGGGTTAGTTAGTTAGTTAGTTAGTTAGTGGGTTAGTTAGTGAATGGGTTAGTTAGTGAGTGGGTTAGTTAGTTAGTGAGTTGGTTAGTTAGTTAGTTGGTTAGTTAGTTAGTTGGTTAGTTAGTGAATGAGTTAGTTAGTGAGTTGGTTAGTTAGTTAGTGGGTTAGTTAGTGGAATGGGTTAGTTAGTGAGTTAGTTAGTTAATGTGTGTACAATTACGACCAATAATCCTGCAACACCTTCCAATGACACAGAATTCATTGCATGGGAATCTTGGGTAAATTAAGGGAATAAAATAATGATATACTTTTAATACATTGGAGTATCTTAATTCCCCCAATGAATGCCGGGAAACAAGACCAGATTAATAAAGTCAATACTGGTGTCCTGTTGCCTGGAATAGTTTAGAGGACTCAGTGACTCCATATTTAAGGGGATGTGGGAGTAGGGGACAGGCTTGGGGTTATTTTTGGGGGTGCGGGAATAGATAGACAGGCTTGGGGAATTTAGAAAGCCTGTCCACTATTCCCGCACCCCCCCTAACCCCCACAAGCCTGTCCTTCTACTCCCACACACCCCAAAAAAACCTAACCCCCCCCCAAGCCTGTCCCCCTATTCCCACACCCCCTTACCACCAGTAATGTATTATAATTATATGTTTAATTTTGTGTTGCAGTGTGGTATGGGTTACTCCACTGAGACGGCCATGCTTCTCTCCTCATCTCCCTCATCCTGCAGTGCTACGGCGGGCTTACTCACCACGCCTGCTTGTAGCCTGGGCATGGGCGTGGGCGTGGGCGTGGGTGTGGGCGTGGGAGGTGTGGGGGTGATGTACGGGTCCCTAGGTCGCTCACCAGCCACTACATGGGGACACACATTCAACACCCTATCAACTCGACCCCATCCACAACAACCACCACCAATACCACCACTACCACAACTACCCCAACTACAGCAACAACAATCTCCCGCCACCGCTGCCCCACACGACCAAACAGAAGATACTCGTTTCCACACACATTCAGCCTCATCGTGTACTCGGCGTCCCAGTGAGAGTTTCGTGTGAGTTGTGTCGTGTGGGTGAGTTGTCTGGGGACTAACGCTAGACAACAGACAGATCCCCTAAATATTCCTGGTGTATAGGTATCGTTTGGGTTTTGTCGTATTGGTGAAAATGGGGGACTTCTGATTCCTCCACACTTTGCTCCTGATTCCTCCACACTTTGCTTCTGATTCCTCCACACTTTGCTACTGATTCCTCCACACTTTGCTACTGATTCCTCCACACTTTGCTACTGATTCCTCCACACACTGCTCCTGATTCCTCCACACTTTGCTCCTGATTCCTCCACACTTTGCTACACAACAGATTGCTCTATTCGAATATTGTTGAGGTACTAGTCATTTTGTTTAGTGTTTTTTAGTTTTTCCTGACAAAGTTTGGATGAATCAGTAAGTTGCTCTTCATGTTCGACCTTCGTGTGTGATAATAATAATAATAATAATAATAACAGAGAGTAACATTAAGGGACCCTGTGATGTAGTCAGTCAGGAAATTGGAGGTATACGAGTCCTTCAAATATTGCCACGAAACACATACATACACCTATATGAGAGGAGCTTGTTTCGTGGCATGGTCAGGAGGAATCAGCAGCCTCCAATTCTCATACACGATCACAGGGTCCTTAAGGGAGTAATTCATTTTTTGATACATTGGAGTTCCTTGATTCCTCCAAAGTATGCCAGGAAACAGACCCAGATGTGCAAAAATAATGGGATTCTGTTGCTTGGATTTGTTTGGAGGATTCAGTTGCTCCAGATTTAAAATAAACAAATAACTCTGTATACTGTGTACATTAGTGATCAAACAATATCGAATCACACTAAGAAGCTTCGTTTGACGTTGACTCGGGATGGGTTTTGTGAGATATCAAATTACACAAAAAAGCTTCGTTTGAAATGATCTTGGGTTGAACATAAAATTATCTACATTCCCGGTGAGAGAATCGTGTAGTGAACGTAGGAGAAATGTTACGTGATTTTTTACTACTTATAAAAAACCCACTTGTTGTTATCTAGATATCTGAGGATGACTTGTAAATATCTATCTATACGAAGTTTATTAATTAAAAGGACTTCATGTGACGTCACCCTCGAGAAACAAATAATAAACAAATGATAATAATGTGTTTGAGTCATTCGTGAAAAATTCTGTGAGATGATTATGACCCAAGATAAATGGAGTGACTTATGAGAAACTCTGTGAGATCATTATGAGCCGAGATAACCCACAAGAAATCATTATGTGTTGAGTTAATTATGAGCAAGTTTGTGAGAAAATTATAATGACCCACATAATTAAGGGGGGGTGGGAGTAGGGGACAGGCTTGGGGATTTGGGGGGGGGGGTGCGCGGGAGTAGGGGACAGGCTTGGGGGGTTAAGGGAAGTGCGGGAATAGAGGACAGGCTACCCATACTTAATTAAAGGAGTTGGTTTGTTTCGTTTTTTTGTTTTTATTTTTTTACGAGTTCTTTGTTTCGTGGCATAATGAGGAGGAAACAGTAGCACTCCAAAACACCAACCCAAAACCAGAGATCCCTTGAAGGAAATGATGTGGTGGATACGTGTGATAATTATTGGGTTTATGTGGTGGATTATGTGGTTATGTGGTGGTAAAGTGAGATTGTTATGAGGTTATGTGGTGGATATATACGATAAATATGTGGTTATGTGGTAAAAAAGTGATGAATACGAGACTATGTGGTGGATATATACGATAAATATGTGGTTATGTGGTAAAAAAGTGATGAATACGAGACTATGTGGTGGGTATATACGATAAATATGTGGTTATGTGGTAAAAAAGTGATGAATATGAGACTATGTGGAGGATAAATACGATAAATATGTGGATATGTGGTGGCAAAGTGGTGAATATGAGACTATGTGGTGGATAAATCCCATAAATATGTGGTTATGTGGTGGCAAAGTGAGATTCTCATGTGAGGTTATGTGATGTTTACCCCAAATTAATATATGTGATAATATGTGTTGGCTCTAAGTGACATTTTGATTCGGATACGAGAAAATATACTGACGATAAGCAGTGAAAATAAGCAGTGAAAATAAGCAGTGAAAATAAGTAGTAACAATAAGCAGTGAAGATAAGCAGTGAAAATAAGCAGTGAAAATAAGCAGTGAAAATAAGCAGTGAAAATAAGCAGTGAAAATAAGCAGTGACAATAAGCAGTGAAAATAAGCAGTGAAAATAAGCAGTGAAAATAAGCAGTAACAATAAGCAGTGAAAATAAGCAGTGAAAATAAGCTGTGAAAATAAGCAGTGAAAATAAGCAGTGAAAATAAGCAGTGAAAATAAGCAGTGACAATAAGCAGTGAAAATAAGCAGTGACAATAAGCAGTAACAATAAGCAGTGAAGATAAACATTGAACTGCAATGAAGGAAATGTTTTGTAAGAATCATCATCTCTTTCAATTTACCCTAACCAAAGAACTATTAGGAAAGACGGTGTGTATATATATAGTTAGAATTATTAACAGGGAAAAGTTACGTGGCCTTTCAACACGTTACTCGCAGACCAACTTAACCTAACCTAACCTAACCTAACCTTTCCTAACCTAACCTAACCTTTCCTAACCCAACTAAACCTTTCCTAACCTAACCTAACCTTTCCTAACCCAACTAAACCTTTCCTAACCTAACCCAACTAAACCTTTCCTAACCTAACCCAACTAAACCTTTCCTAACCTAACCTAACCTTTCCTAACCCAACTAAACCTTTCCTAACCTAAACTAACCTAACCTAACCTAACCTAACCTTTCCTAACCCAACTAAACCTTAACCTAACCTAACCAACCTTAACCTAACCTAACCCAACTAAACCTTTCCTAACCTAACCAACCTTAACCTAACCTAACCCAACTTAACCTAACTCAGAAAAAAACAGGTTCATCTTTAGCAAATAATCTCATAAGAAAATTATATAAGTACTCCCAAAAAACTGTAGTGATCAATACCGACATTCACAAAACTTACTAAAGGTTACGATGGGACTTTTAACCAGTCTGTGAAAACCTTGAAACCTATTTGAGAACAACACACACACACACACACACACACACACACACACACACACACATACACACACACACACACACACACACACACTATGTTTCGAAGCTATGTTGCTGTACACTGGAATGAGACTGTAATTATAATACTGTAAGGTGATATTTTACATATTCCACTATTCTTACTTTTACTATGAGAATGAAGTGTGTGTGTGTGTATGTGTGTGTGTGTGTGTGTGTGTGTGTGTTATACTGTAAGACGATAATTAAATTGCTGTTTATACTTTATATTATGGCAATTAGTGTGTGTGTGTGTGTGTGAGAAAGAGAGAGAAAGTGAGAGAGAACATAGACTCACGTATTGAGGAAAGGAGGTGGGAGCGAATTTCTCTCTCTCTCTCTCTCTGACTTGACACTTTTCATTTAGAGTTTCCAAAATCAAAATAATGTTGATTTACAGACGGGACTGACCCACGCATTTCTTCACCCCTATACATTTAAGAGAAGGAGGTAAGCTAAGGCTAGTTATTAGGACAGAACGTGTTTACTATTTCTCCCTATGTTATGTTAGTATGAGAAGTGAGTGGGTAAGAAAGATAAGAAAGACCTCACTAGTAACCCTAACTAAATAATACAATGGGACTGACAGTGCCTCAATTCACTCCTTATGGGAATTATAATTATGTCATGTTAGGTACATTTGGAAAGGCTACTGATTCCTCCATATATATAGATGCTGCAACAAAACAGATTCCTACAAAATATTCGTAAGGAGTTGTTTGGAGTGAGTGAGTTGTCCAGTTTGGAGTAATCAATAGTCCTTCAAGTCACGTTAATTTGTTGCACCGGGAACTTGCACTAACAATAATGCATGAAGGAGGGAAGGAAGGAATTGCATTAACTCTAGTTTTGTTGAGTCAATTTGGAGCAATTAGTAGTTCTTCAAGTCAATTTAAGGGGGTGTGGGAGTAGGGGACAGGCTTGGGGGGGACTTGGGGGGTGCGGGAATAGGGGTACAGGCTTGGGGGGGGACTTGGGGGGTGCGGGAATAGGGGTACAGGCTTGGGGGGGACTTGGGGGGGTGCGGGAATAGGGGGACAGGCTTGGGGTTGGTAGATAGAATGTCCCACTATTTCCGCATCCCACCCAGCCTGTCCCCCTATTCCCGCACCCCCCCACCCCCAAGCCTGTCCCCTTATTCCCACACCCCCTTAATAAGTTGCGTCAGGAATTTGTTATGTTTCTGTTGTAATGAAAATATTAATATTCATAATAAGAATAATGATAAAATTAATAAGAGTAAAAATAAAAATATGAGTACTGGTAATAATAATAATAGTAAGTATATATTATAATGAAAATAATGAGTAATAACAATAACAATAATAAGAGTAATAACTAAAAAAAGATGTAATAACAATAAAAAAAGTAATAAGAGTAATAATAATGAAAATAGTACAAGTAATAGTAGTAATAATAACAATAATAATAACAATAACAATAACATGAGAGATGGTAAGGGATTGCATTACACTGGTTGAGTTTGCATTATTTTAACCTTTATTATATTGCAATTTAAGGGGAGAGTATACTTTTGATAGATTGGAGTGCCTTGATTCCTCCAAAGTATGCCAGGAAACAGACCCAGATGAAGAAAAATAATGGTATTCTGTTGCCTGGAATAGTTTGGAGGAATTATAATCTCCAAAAATGTCAAAAGGAAGTGGCTATAACACGTGGCAATATCTTTAATTAAGGGAAATAAACAATACACTTTTGGTACATTTGGAGTGCATTAAATTCCTCCAAAGTATGCCAGGAAACAAGAACCAATGTATAACTATAATGGTATCCTGTTGCTTGGGATAGTTTGGAGGAATCACTTGCTCCAAATTTACCACTAACTAACTTTACTCTAAAATTACTATTCCCTCTTAATCAATGGGAAAAAAATAAATCCTTCGTGGACGAATTGGAGAGTTAATGGTTCCTCCAAAATGTGCCACGAAACAGATCTTCAATTATTAGCATGTAGGTCCGACGTTGCCTGGCATAGTTTGGAGGAATCAATAAACTCCAATTTACGAGAATGTCACAACCACCTCGTTAAATGTATCATCAAAAAACTTACACTGCAGGTAAATAAAGATAATAAGAATAATATAATAATATACATAAATAATAATATTAATAATAGTACTACTACTAATAATAATAACGCCCTTAGTTTAAAAAAAAAATTGAGGGCCCTTACTGGAGCTCCATGAATTCTCCAAACTACTCCAGGCAACATATTCCCAATTAGAAACACTGAAGGGTTCTGTGGCCTGGATTATTTTGGAGGATTCATAGAGCTCCAGTAAGGGCCCTCAATTTTTTTTAAACTAAGGACGTAATACTAATAATGTAGTTTTGTGTTTGTATGGTGGAGTTTTCCTTTCCACTTTGTGCACACTTCCACAGTTTTGGTTAATAAAATGGTTGTAATATATTTATGGTGATTTTTTCTTCCCCACACAACACATATTTAATGGTACCCAATCTCCTCTCTCTCTCTCTCACACACTCTCTCTCTCTCTCTCTCTCTCTCTCTCTCTCTCTCTCTCTCTCTCTCTCCTTAAACCTTTAAATCCCTTCATTAATCTTTTCAGTGATTTACTACCGATCACACATCTTCACTATACATTCCCTACCTATCATCACATCTTCACTATCCACTCATCACCACACATATTCCCTACACATCTTCACTACCCACACATTTTCACTATACCCTACCACACATTTTCACTACCCATCATCTTCACTATCCATATAATAATTTCTTCAGAGTCTGCCATCCTCCTCCTCCTCCTCCTCCGGCGCCGTATGACCTTACCTGTTAGTCGGCTACAATCGTGACAACAAAACTGATGAGTTAAATGTTATTATCTCATCAATAACTTAATTAAATAAGAATATATGATTCAAGCTAGGTTTCTCTTCCCCTGAGCTAAAATACCATAACTTTTTCAATATTTGTGATGCAATAAAAAAAAAATAATGTCTGAGAGTAACGAGATGAATTGCTACGAGGAGGAGGAGCTGATGTGTAGCTGCAGCAGTGAGAGTTTGACTACCACGAGTTGGAGTGTTAAGGACTACATCAAGGGTAGTAGCAGTGAGAGTAACGACCTTATTATGTATGGTGGTCGAATGTCTGAAACTAACGAGACTAATTCATACTAGGAGATGATGATGATAATGATGAGTAACAGCAGTGAGAATTCGAGTACCACCAGTTGGAATGTTAATAAGGACTACAGCAAAGGTGGTAGTAGTAGTGACAGTAACGATCTTAATATGCCTGGTGGTCGAATGTCTGAAACTAAGGAGACTAATTCATACAAGGAGGAGATGTTGATGATAATGAGTGGCAGCAGTAGCAACAGCATTGAAAGTTTGAGTAGCACGAGTTGGAGTCAAAGTGAGAGTTACTATATCAAGGGTACGAGTAGTAGTAGTGACAGTAACAGTGACAGTGACAACCTTATTATATATGGTCGTAAGGAAGGTAAGTCAGTGAGGTTTGGCGCTGGTTGTATCTGTGCCCCATCCTGTCGCTTCTGTTTCCGTCAGACCAGGAGTGGGAAACACTACGGTAGCTCTTGTCCTTGTACCATACGCTTCTATCGAAAGGGTTCTCGTGCTAACTCGACCCCCTTCGTGCACGTCATTGTCAACTCCAGTGGTATCCCCAGGAAGATGGTGCCATGCCCTTGTAATGTTGTTGCTGACCCCAAGGTAGCATCCCCTGAGGTGCCCCCACCGTCAATCCTACGTAACTCAGACAACATGTTATCCCCCATCTCTTTTCACTTTAAGAGAATGAATAAACGCAACATGAAACTTAGAAATAAAGATATGAAGAGGAGGTTCAGGGAATGACAAATAGAGACATAAAACCTACCTAATAAGTGAATGTTAGTGACGGACGGAGAATCAATAACTGAACCTAGAAATAAGCCTTTGTAACATATATAATTATACGAGGCTAAATATAAAGACATTTTCGTGTCGTTCACTTTTGATTCTGCATTGGATTTGATTCCTCTAAACTATTCCAAGCAACAAGCCACACTCATGTTTTGTTAATCTGATTTAATCTCTAAGTTATATAAAAATAAAACTTTTCTAAAAAAATAAAACTCTAAATAAAAAGTAAAAAAACAATTGAAGGTTGTTTAGGTGGTAATTCCGTGACAACTGTCGTGGCTGTATTTTATGTTACAAATGTTGGTTGTGTGTTTACACCTACAGTATATGTAACCATAGATAAGTGTTAACATCTTCACTATTAAGTGGAAGAGACGTTGCCCTTTATATTTAGCAGAGATAAGTATTAACATCTTTACTACCTGGTGTGACATCTGATTGGGGGGTGGGGGTGGGGGGCGAGCGCAGCGAGCAGCGCTGTAGGCAAAACCATCCGCGGCGCAGCCGTGGTGGGCGAAGTCCAGTGCTTGTAATAATAATGAAAATATAAAATAACGCCTCTGGTCTTGTTTACTCGCGTACTTTGGAGAAATCAAGGCACTCCTAAGAACCAAAAGTCTGTTATTCCCTTAATTACGAGTGTGAAGATAATTATGATCATGGATTGAGGGAAAAGGTAGAAAGATGAAGGGAATCAGATGGATGGATGGATGGATGGAGGGAACATGTACCGTACCGCTTGAGGGTTTGAGGACTGAGGTAGGAGGATGAAGGAAACCATCATAGAGACCTAACTAAACACTCAAAGCATTCCACCCTCTTCCCTTTATTCCTCTTCACTGCATTTCCTCTCTCCATTTCTTTCATCACACTGCATTACCCTCTTACCACATTTCCATACATCTCCTCTCTCCTCTCTTCTCTCCTCTCTTCTCTTCACCCTAATCCTTTCCCCACATCTCCTCGTCTTTTTCTTTCCTGCTCTCTCTCTCTCTCTCTTTCTCTCTATTTCTCTTTCCAGTCGTTTCAATTCGTGGACCCTTACGTGGGAGACTCACTTGTTGGTAAATTGGAAGGCGACTGATTCCTTCTAACTTTACCAGAAAACACTCCTTCAAGGGTTATACCGAGGGGATCTGTTTCGTGGCACAGTTTGCAGGAATTAAAAAACACCTTCAAAGTCACCAACAAAATAATCTTTCCTTAATTAGTGAAGCCAATAAAAATGTAAAGATAATGTAAAGTCACCATTATTTCATTCTTGACTTTAAAGTAAATAATGGTATGTAATGCTAGTAGTGGTAGTAGTAGTTGTAGTGATGGTAGTAGTGGTGGTGGTGGTGGTAGTAGTAGTTGTATTAGTAGTAGTAGTAGTGGTGGTGGTGGTGGTAGTAGTGGTGGTGGTGGTGGTAGTAGTGGTGGTGGTAGTAGTAGTAGTAGTGGTGGTGGTGGTGGTAGTAGTGGTGGTGGTAGTAGTAGTAGTAGTAGTGGTAATATCATATGGTAAATGGTCATACTTTTTGTACATATTAATTAAGTACAATTTTTACTTCTACTGGTTTAATTAAGTGAAATACAAATCTCATTCACACATAAAACTTCTAACTTTCATCCAAAACCATCACAAATATTAAACAACGAAAAAAATACTAATAGATTCTGTCTGTACTCACAAACATACATGGCATACATACAATATACAAAAAAATAAACACATGCAGCTCCAAACAGAAAAAAAGAAAAGAAAAGAAAAGAAGAAAATAAATACTCCTCCTAATTTGGCAACCAACCGAGTCTCTCTCTGTATGTGTGATCAAAGTGTCTAGGGTTGAAATTTCTGCAGTGAGACTCTCCCTCCCTTCCCTGCCTTCCCTCCCTCGTAGTCAGAGAATTGGCTGGGTGTTGCCGAGGCGTGTTGTAAAATCTACTACTTGTTTGAATCCAGGCAGTGCAGGCGACGAGAGGAAGGGGAAGGGGAAGGGGGAGAAGGATTTGAAGGTGAGGGAGTGATATAAGGCAGCCAGGTGTTGTGGAGAGAGAGAGTGAGAGAGAGAGAGAGAGTGAAAGAGAATTTATTTGGTGTAGGAAGGGAGAGAGAAATTTGTGAGAGATTGTGGAGAGAGAAAGAGAGAGAATTTGGTGCAGGAAGGGAGAGTGAGAGAGAGAGAGAGAATGAAAGAGAGTTGGGTGTAGGAAGGGAGAGAGAAATTTGTGAGAGATTGTGGAGTGGTTGAGAAACAGGAAGGGAGAGAGAGAGAGAATGAAAGAGAGTTGGGTATAGAAAGGGAGAGAGAAATTTGTGAGAGATTGTGGAGAGAGAATGAGAGAGAGAATTTGGTGTAGGAAGGGAGAGAAATACGCAGAGAGATTGTGGGCTTGTGGAGAGGAGAAAAAAAAGGGAGAGAGTTGGGTGTACGAAAAGAGATAAAATAGTGAAAGAGATTAAGGAATAACATGTACAGTACAGGGAAGGGAATAAAGGCAGGGATTACAGAGATGATAGAGAGAGAGGGAGAGAGAGAGAGAGAGAGAGAGAGGGAGAGGGAGAGAGAGAGAGGTGGGGGCGAGAGAGAAAGAGTGAGAAAGTAGAAAGGGATAGAAATGACGAGTACTTACATAGAAACGTAACATGAAGCCATATCTATATCAGCATAGTGAAATGTAATATTATTTGCATGAAGAGTTGGGTAGGTAGTAGATGTGTGCTGGCTGGTAAATCTGGAGGCAACTAACTGATTCCTCCAAACTATTCCAAGCAACAGGCCACCAGTAACCGGGTCCTGTTTTCAAGCACACTATGGAGGAATTAAGGCACTCCAATGTGTTCAAAAATATACTACATGCACCCTCGTTTTTAATCTGCCGTGCTCAGTAAGTGATTGTTGTGTATTCAGCCTTAAAACTCGTGAACGTAGTTAAAATCTCGACAAAATCCAGAGCAATTAGTTTGGCTCTTGTGTTCACGATGAAATATTTATAATTCACTTATCACATATTCATTTTATTGCACCTCATGTTTTAACTCAGCTTAGTATTACACTATTTTTTACTCATTATATATATTTTGTTTACTCTCGTTTCAAGAGGAGTGAGAATGGAGTGGTTTGGAAGAGAGGGTGTTGGTGAGGGAAGGAAGGGGTTGGTGAGGGAAGGAAGGGGTTGGTGAGGGAAGGAAGGGGTTGGTGAGGGAAGGAAGGGGTTGGTGAGGGAAGGAAGGGGTTGGTGAGGCAAGGAAGGGGTTGGTGAGGGAAGGAAGGGGATGTTGAAGGGAGAGGAAGGGAAGGTTGGTGAGCAAATAATTCCTCCAAACTATTCCAAGCAACAGAACACCATTATTTTTGTTCATCTGGTTCTGTTTCCTGGCATACTTTGGAGGAATCATGGCACTCCAATGTACAGTCACTCATAAAAATGTAGACCCCCCCCAGTCACCTTATACGTGTGATATCGGTTCTGGCAACAATGTACGTGTGATATCGGTTCTGGCAACAGTGTACGTGACGTCAGTGATGGCGCTTGAGATATGAAGTTGATCTGTTCGACTCACTTTGAACTAAGGGTTGATGAGACGAAACATGAGTCGAGATAATGATTCGAGCAAACTAGCCTTAAGGGGGAAGTTCTATGTTGGTAAATCTGGAGCAACTGAATCCTCCAAACTATTCCAAGCAACAGAACACCATTATTTTCGCTCATCTGGTCCTGTTTCCTAGCATACTTTGGAGGAATCAAGGCACTCCAATGTATCAAAAAAGAATTACCACCTTAAGGACCCTGTGATGTAGTCGGAAAATTGGAGGTTAGTGAGTCCTTCAAACATTGCCACGAAACACATAAACCTACTGTATTATGGAAGGAGCTTGTTTTGTCGTATGGTTAGGAGGAATTAGAAGCCTCCAATTATCATACACGATCACAGGGTCCTTAATCCACACACACACACACACACACACACACACACACCACCTCTGACGTCATGTACAATGTTACCAGAACCGATATTACACGAGTTAAAATATGTCGTGTCTGGAGAGAGAGAGAGAGAGAGAGAGAGAGAGAGAGAGAGAGAGAGATGAGAAGGAAGCGAAGATATTGGAAATGGACTGAAGGTGTTTGAAAAGGGTATACGCCTGTCTTTACTTTTATGAGTGACTGTACCTACATAATTATTCCAAGTGGTTGTTGTAAATGAAGCAATTGGAATTACACTATACTTTAATTGCGTTGATAGTGAGATAGTGAGATAGTGAGACAGTAACGAAGCAGTAACCAACACATCGAAGCTCCATTCTCCCCAATAAAGAAGTAGTTTCCTTCCCTCCCCCGCCCCACACACACACATACACACATACAAGTTGCCAGAGAAGGCATTCGTAACTAACTTTTCTTCCCAGCTTACACACACACACACACACTCTCTCTCTCTCTCTCTCTCTCTCTCTCTCTATAATATTGTTCCAGTGATGCTATTAAAGTTAAGATAGATATACTCAGATGAATTACAGAGTTTCAATGGTAGTTAATAAACACGAGAGAGTTTCCACGTTGTAAATCACCTTCTAATACAATGTGTCTCACGTTAGATAGCGTAAACAAATTTGGACATGGTTTAAAATTTTGCCACTCTCTCATTTCTATCATATTTCACAGGACAATAAACAAACTTCTAGTCTTGGTAATTATTTTCAGCTAAAAAAACAACAAAAGTATATATAAATGAATAAAAGAAAAAAAAATGAATTAACCATCTTGAAGTTGCCGGCATCTTTATAAACCTCGCCTTGTTGACGCCACTCCTCCCATACACACACACACACAGCAGTCACCGATGAGCTGATCGGCTTTTAAGGGGGTGTGGGAGTAGGGGGCAGGCTTGGAGGGGGTGCGGGAGTAGGGGGACAGGCTTGGGGGGTTATGGGTGGGTGCGGGAATAGGGGACAGGCTTTCTACCCCCACCCCTAGCCTGTCCCCCTACTCCCCCCCCCCACCCCACCCCCAAGCCTGTCCCCTAATTCCCGCACCCTCTTAAATAAGGTGGTTCGTGATGTTGATCTTTGTTTCGTCCGTGGTCCGTTCTTCGTCGTCCATCCTCAGGTCAGATTTCCTCCGTCCTGGTGTGTGTGTGTGTGTGTGTGATTCGGGCTGGGAGTGAACCACGAATCACCAGCGTATCACTATCTCGAAAAATACAATCGACCAGAAAACGAACCAGT
>JAWZYT010005821.1:35000-38816 GCA_034508575.1 Petrolisthes manimaculis | reverse complement strand
TGTATATACTAAAAGGGAGTTTGAGGATTGATTTGTTGTTGGTAAGTGATGTTTTAAAACTCGGGACGTGTTATTTGTTGTTGGTAAGTGATATTTTAAAACTCGGGACGTGTTATTTGTTGTTGGTAAGTGATATTTTAAAACTCGGGACGTGTTATTTGTTGTAGGTAAGTGATATTTTAAAACTCGGGTCGTGTTATTTGTTGTAGGTAAGTGATATTTTAAAACTCGGACGTGTTATTTGTTGTAGGTAAGTGATATTTTAAAACTCGGGACGTGTTATTTTAAAAACTGGTTGACTGTCGGCGTGAAAAGTACATAAATATATTGGGTAATTGGGTTTGGCCATCAAATTTAGTATGAATAATAATCAGATTCTTATATACAGCCCTAATGTAATATTGCAGCCTCAATCAAAACGTGAGGTTGCCATAAATAAAAACATCATCCCATAATATGATTAATAATAAAACAAATGACGATTTAAATACATGTCCTATTTTTATTTCTTGCATTGTGGTGTGAAAGATGTTCAACTTTTATTATTAAATTTATTCCACCTTCCAGTATTGATAGTCCTTACCAACATATAGTCTAGTTAGTCGTCCTTATCTTCAACTAACTGACTTAACCTCAACCTATTATATTACCCCTCAGTAGCTTATTATATTACACTACTTATTATAATCCCCCCCTAGTTATTGTATTACCCTAACTTATAATTATTACCCCTCAGTAGCTTATTATATTACACTACTTATTATAATCCCCCACTAGTTATTGTATTACCCTAACTTATAATTATTACCCCTCAGTAGCTTATTGTATTACACTACTTAATATAATCCCCCACTAGTTATTGTATTACCGTACCCTAACTTATAATTATTACCCCTCAGTATAACTCTTGGGTGGATGTGGACGAGAATTCAAGCGATCGGGACTGAAACACCCCATTCCTCCAAGTCCCTCTCGTCTCTTAGTATGGGCAGGAATGCACGTGTCATCAATTCGGGAGTTCCTCTTACACTAACACTGCCTCCCTCTCACCACACCGACGTGGGAGACTCACTAAGTTACACACTCATAATAAAATAATACAAACTAAATCAAAACAAATCGGTCTTACGTAACACCCCCAACTACTGTACCCCCCACCCCCCCACCCCCCAAGGTGTTTCATTACCCCCAACTAACTACACACACACACACACACACACACACACACACACACACACACACACAACTGACAATAGCATTACTCCCAATAACCAAATCCAACAATTTATTCCATTACCTTCAACTTACAATATTCCCTCAAACTTCTTGTCCTACCTCCTCTGGAATAAAAAATAAACAATCAATCAATCAATCAATCAATCAATCCACTAGACAACTCAGCCTGGAAACCGAAGCAACCGAGGCCAACTGAGTACACAACAACAACAACACAACATTCAACAACAACACAACAACAACAACAACACAACAACACAACACAACCCAGACAACACGGCCAGACAGCTTGAGGAACTTCAACAGCATACCACACAACAACAACAATAACCACAACAACAACCACAAAACAACACAACAACACAACACAACACAGGGACCTTCATTACATTATTGAGAAAGATGGTGTTGGGTGTCTCTCCTTTTATACAAGCACGGCCCCCTGCCCCCTGACCTTCACCCCTTACTCTGATAAACCCAAGCATGATAAGGGAAAGATTGGGACGACACTTGAAGCAGGTAGGCAGGCAAGGCAAGGCAAGGGAAGCAGGCAGGGCAGGCAGGGCAGGCAGAGTTGTTGGTATGTGTGTGTGTGTGTGTGTGTGTGTGTGTGTGTGTGTGTGTCTGTGTGTGTGTGTGTGTGTTGTGTGTGTGTGTGTGTGTGGTAGTAGTGGTATTTTATTCATTGATTTATTTAGAGAGAATTGTTGTTGTATGTGCATGTGTATTTCATTCATTCATTCATTCATTGTTGGTGTATGTGTGTATGTAATATTTCATTCAGGTATATGTTGGTGTATGTAGTATTTCATACAGACAGAGAAGTTAGTGTATGTGTGTATGTGTGGTACTTCTTTCATTCATTCATTCATTCATTCAGGCAGGTATGTATATGTTGGTTTATGTGTGTATAATTATGTGGTACTTCAGACAGGTGGGCTATACAAGAAATAACAATAATAATAACGTAGTCACAATTATCATGTACTGCAAGAAAATTTGAGTTGACTTTTTTTGTTTTTTTTTTCTCAACTTTTCCTCGTTCTCCCTACGAGTGTTTATGAATTCCTTGAAGTATCAGTTCAGTGTTGAAATAATAATAATAATAATAATAATAATAATAATAATAATAATAATAATAATGATAATAATAATAATAATAATAATAATAATAATAATAATAATAATAATAATAATAATAATAATAATAATAATAATAATAATAATAATAATAATAATAATAATAATAATAATAATAATAATAATAATAATAATAATAATAATAATAATAATAATAATAATAATAATAATAATAATAATAATAATAATAATAATAATAATAATAATAATAATAATAATAATAATAATAATAATAATAATTATAATAATAATAATAATAAGTAGAAAAATAATAATAATAATAATAATAATAATAATAATAATAATAAGTAGAAAAATAATAACAATAATAATAATAATAATAATAATAATAATAATAATAATAATAATAATAATAATAATAATAATAATAATAATAATAATAATAATAATAATAATAATAATAATAATAATAATAATAATAATAAGTAGAAAAATAATAACAATAATAATAATAATAATAATAAGTAGAAAAATAATAACACTAATAATAATAATAATAATAATAATAATAATAAAAATAATAATAATAATAATAATAAGTAGAAAAATAATAATAATAATAATCATAGTCGAAATCACAGTCCTAATCGTACTCATAGATCTTACAATAAAAAAACTGAAGGAGAGTAAGTCAACAACAGTACGTGGGTCTGATCACATCCTTAATCTCTCCCCAACAACACTCGTGAAGGTTATCAGTTTACAGTAGCATCAATGAAACTGTGGCCTCTCGATGGGTAACTAAATGAACGAGAGAGGGAGGGAAGCAGAGGAATAAGCTGAATGGGGTTAGATTTATTTTGATCCAAGGGGAGATGCACTAAATAATATGAAAGAGAAAGGATGAGGATTAGACTGATTGGGTGATTGGGTTAGACTTATTTTGAGCCAAGAAATATGAGAGAGAGGGAAGATGAGGATTAGACTGATTGGGTGATTGGGTTAGACTTATTTTGAGCCAAGAAATATACACTTAATTTAGGAATAAGACAGACAGAGATACACAAACTCATATGAGATCAAGTGATTTTTTTTTAAGTGAATTTTTTTAAGAATGATTCCTCCAAACTATTTAATTTTTTTTCAGCAATAGAACACCGTTATTTTTGTTCTTGTGGTCCTGTTGCTTGGGGTTCTTTGTTGGAGGAATCAAGGCACTCCAATTTACCAAAAAAAAAAAAAAAAAAAAAAAAAAAAAACTGATTTCATCCAACCCAATTTGTGATCAGAAAATATTTTAAGTGGTTGGAATATGATCATGATAAATTTCAATATCGTTTCATTAACTATAAAAAAAAAAAAATACACACACACACACACACACACACACACACACACACACACACACACACACACACACACACACACACACACACACACACACACACACACACACACACACACACACACACACACACA
>JAWZYT010005821.1:20000-27500 GCA_034508575.1 Petrolisthes manimaculis | reverse complement strand
TGCTTTAAACATAGAATATTTTTATCCTTCTCCTTCAACAATCTTCGTAATCTTGAAAATATATTACACTAACCAATGTGGCCCATGACCGTAGATTTTTGCGCATATATTGACAGACAGACAGACAGAAAGTTTTCCGAAATTACTATCATAGATGATCATAATCTGTCATTTATTATTTGTTCATTCATGTGATTTAAAATGACAATCTGATTAATTCTTTTTTTCTATTTTTTATAATTATATAAGATCGAGTATTACATAATAATTGTTTGTTTTTTTCAGACGTGCCGACTTCCCAGAAACAACACGATTTGAATTTTATGCTGTGGAAAATCTACGAGATAAATCGCGACCCTCATATGCGGGAACTTGAGGACACCTTTGATCCCCAAGGCGCCAATGCTCATTACAATGATGACGGTCATGCTGCTAAGGTACTCATGGACGAGTTAAATTCAGGCAGTCTACTGGAGCAGAAGCATTGGTTTTCCCTCTTCAACACACGACAGAGGACAGAGGCTCTCATGCTGTATGATGTCCTTGAACATTCCACTGACTGGGCCACCTTTGTTGGCAATGCTGCGTACTTCAGAAAGCGCATGAATGAGGGAGAGTTTTGTTATGCTCTTTACGCTGCCGTTTCCCACTCTGAGCTGACTCACCATGTGGTGCTCCCTCCACTCTATGAGGTCACACCTCACATGTTCACTAACGCTGAGGTCATTGAACAAGCCTACAGGGCGAAAATGACCCAGAAAGTTACCAAGATCGAGTCCAAATTTACAGGAAGTAAGAAAAATCCCGAACAGCGCATTGCCTACTTCGGTGAAGATATCGGCATGAATACTCACCACGTCACCTGGCATTTGCAGTTCCCCTTCTGGTGGAATGATGAACATGAAGGATACCATCTTGACCGCAAAGGAGAAAACTTCTTCTGGGTTCATCATCAGCTTACTGTACGTTTTGATGCGGAGCGAATCTCTAACTATTTGGCTCCCGTTGATGAATTGCAGTGGCAAGACGAAATTTATGAAGGATTTGCTCCCCATACCATGTATAAATTTGGAGGATACTTCCCCTCTCGACCTGATCACATTCAGTTCAGTGACGTGAAAGACGTGGCTAATGTTCGTGACATGATCATCATTGAACAACGTATTCGTGATGCTATTGGTCATGGCTATGTCACTGGAGCTCATGGAGAAATTATTGACATTATGAACGAGCATGGTATCGACGTTCTTGGTGACCTTATTGAGTCATCTCTTTACAGCCCCAACTCTGAGTACTACGGAGCCCTCCACAACACTGCCCACGTCATGTTGGGTCGACAGGGTGACCCAGACGGGAAGTTTGCCCTTCCACCCGGTGTGTTGGAACACTTTGAAACCGCCACCCGTGACCCCGCTTTCTTCCGCCTTCACAAGTACATGGATAACATCTTCAAGGAGCACAAAGACTCTCTTCCTTCATACACTAAAGAGGAGCTCACATTCACTGGTGTTCACATCGAAAACCTTTGCGTCAGAGGCAACTTGGAAACCTACTTTGAGGACTTTGAGTACAGTCTCATTAATGCCGTTGATGACACTGAAGAAATCCCAGATGTCGCCATTTCAACTCTTATCCCTCGTCTGAACCACAGAGATTTCTCTTTCATCGTCGACGTTGACAATGATCAAGATCACGACGTTTTGGCAACAGTACGCATCTTTGCTTGGCCTCATGCAGACAATAATGGTGTTGAATTCACCTTCGATGAGGGACGCTGGAATGCTATTGAACTCGACAAGTTCTGGACATTCTGTAAGTTACTATTATATATGTTTTTCTGTTATTATGAAGTATCTAGTATGTTGTTTAATGTGTTAAAGACAAATATTATGCTGCTTTTGCTCAACATTATCTCATACATGGATTATAACTTATTCTATAATTACCTTCCATTATTAGTATTTCACTTTAATCTAATAACAATTATTAACTGACTTTTCCCCTAACAGTGCACCCTGGCCACAACCACATTGAGCGCAGAGGTGCCGATTCCTCAGTCACTGTCCCTGATGTCCCAAGCTTTAGATTCTTGATGGAAAGAACAGAAGAAGCTCTGAAGGACCACCTTGAACTTGATCTCGAGGAATATGTGAGTGCTCTGGGAATGCCCAACAGATTCCTGCTCCCCAAGGGTAGCCGGAGGGGACTAGAATTTGACTTGGTGGTTGCTATCACAGACGGCGCTGCTGATGCTTCCGTAGAAGACCTCCACACCAACACCAAGTTCAACCATTATGGATACCACGGCAAGTATCCTGACAAGCGCCCACACGGTTTCCCTCTCGATCGACACGTGGAAGATGAACGTGTTTTCGAGGAGCTGCCCAACTTCAAGCACGTCACAGTGAAGGTCTACCACAATCCTCATTATTAAAAGAGACACAAATTAACACACAGCAAATGTTGACAAATTTAACACAATCCTCATTATTAAAAGAGACACAAAGTAACACACAGCAAATGTTGACAAATTTAACACAATCCTCATTATTAAAAGAGACACAAAATAACACACAGCAAATGTTGACAAATTTAACACAATCCTCATTATTAAAAGAGACACAAAGTAACACACAGCAAATGTTGACAAATTTAACACAATCCTCATTATTAAAAGAGACACAAAGTAACACACAGTAAATGTTGACAAATTTAACACAATCCTCATTATTAAAAGAGACACAAAATAACACACAGCAAATGTTGACAAATTAAACACCAGCAAAATATATTTCTGATAAATAATATTGATGTTATTAAAGAACAAAATTTATTGTTATCCTTAACTATTTCATACAATACACTGTTTTTCAGCCTACATTGTTTATTGTAGTTTGTGAAATTACAACTGTGTGTAGTCTATTATACAAAGTAATACAAATATGGATGATTCACACATTATATTTTCATATCATAATAATTCATTTGCATACCACACTATAATTATAATATTGATCAAAATGTACCATATGAGATTTTGATTTGCACAATAAATATGTGACGACCTCCAATGCTATTATCATTCCCAATTTAATAATACATGACTCTGTCCTGTGTATTAATAGGTCAATTATAATTAAGAGGGTGCGGGAATAGGGGGACAGGCTTGGGGGGGTTTAGGAGGGTGCGGGGGTGTTGGGGTGATGTTGAGAGGTGCGCGAGTAGGGGGCAGGCTTGGGGGTGGGTTTAGGAGGGTGCGGGAAGCGAGGGGTGTTAGGGGGGTGCAGAAGTAGGGTGGTAGGCTTGGGGGTTGGGGGTTAGGGGGGTGCGGGAATAGAGGACAGGCTTTCAACCCCCCCAGTCTGTCCCCCCTCTTCCTTCCCCCTCAAGCCTGTCCCCTACTCCCGCACCCCCTAAAGGAAATAATGTGATGAGAGTTAATAGGAGGGTTACTGATTCCTCCAAACTCTACTAGGAAACTTAATCACAAACACAGAGACACGAAAAAAATGCTCATAAAAAAAAAAAAAAAAAAAAAAAAAATAATAATAATAATAATAATAATAGTAATAATAAT
This sequence comes from Petrolisthes manimaculis, assembly GCA_034508575.1. Taxonomy (NCBI): domain Eukaryota; kingdom Metazoa; phylum Arthropoda; class Malacostraca; order Decapoda; family Porcellanidae; genus Petrolisthes; species Petrolisthes manimaculis. Next base: position 23,923 of record JAWZYT010005821.1, on the reverse strand, counting down.
AATAATAATAATACTGGTGGCTCTAATTTTATAGTTGTATCCGATAATCTCAAAACTATTGTGGAAAGCTTAGATTATTATTATTATAATATTTGAGGGTGAAAGAAGACTGTAGGAAAAAAAGGAGGAGGAGGAGGAGGAGGAGGAGGAGGAGGAGGAGGAGGAGGATGAGGAGGAAGAGGAGGAGGAGGGTAGAAAATTACTGAGAGGTGGGATAGCAAGCACGAAGTATGTACAGTACAGTATATATATATTTAATGAGTTGCTAGGGGCAGAAAGGGCTCTCAAACCCCTCCTTATATTGTACCTTAGACAATACCCCCATCCCTACCCCTTCAGTGATTGCAGAGAGAGAGAGAGAGAGAGAGAGAGAGAGAGAGAGAGAGAGAGAGAGAGAGAGAGATAATAGGTTGGTGGGGCTGTGTGTGTGTGTGTGTGTGTGTGTGTGTGTGTGTGTGTGTGTGTGTGTGTGAGAGAGAGAGAGAAAGAGAGAAAGAGAGAGAGAAAATTAGTGGAAAGTTAGTTGGGTTTTTGCTAAGAATATAATTATGAGTGGAGAAAATATACCAAGAAAATAGGAAAGAGAGAGAAGAGAGAGAAGTTAAGAAATGAAATGGATGAACGATAAGTCTAGCATAGAACGAACCAACCAACTGATAAAAAAGAAAAGGAACAAAAAAATGTCCCTGAGTGTCCAACACAACACGAGCCACTTGAAGATAGAAGTGGAATATAAGTGGATGAAAGATGATAACCCAAGTATTACAAAAAACAATTGATAGAAATGGACTTTGATTGAAGGGAAGATGTTTGATAACCTAAGCACTACAAAAAACAATTGATAGAAATGGACTTTAATTGAAGGGAAGATGTTTGATAAGCCAATTATTACAAAATTCAATTGATAGAAATGGACTTTGATTGGAGGGAAGAGGATTGAATGGAGTGGTAAATTGACAATGACGTGAAGAGCAGCATGCTGAGAAAAAACCCAACAACACTTATTTTATAGTCAGAAAATATTTATTATTCTGGTCTATAAAAAGTGAAAAAAAAAAAATACATTTTTTATAGACAGAATAAAAAAAAAGTGGGTTTTTCTCAGCATGGAAGATGATTAATAAAAACACTCTAATGTACAGCCACAATCAAATATCCACCGACACTTTCCCTCCATCGTAGTAAATATCTTGGTAATAAAGAACAACACGTGTATGATTTTGCACCACCTTATCATAATAATTGAGGGGTGTTGTTGAGTTGACGTAAGGTGTTGTTGTTGTATGATTATATTTTGATATGATACTGATTTATTGGCACGATGGAAGGAAAGTGTCGGTCGGTGGATATTTAATTGTGGCTGTACATCAGTTGTGACCGTCCTTATTATGCACAAACAAGTGTAATGTCGTGTGTTCTGATTTCATTACTCCTGGACCACCGATTTCCCTTTGATCTCTAGAGTCTTGTAACCCTGGCATCCCTATAAGACTTAACAGCAAAAAAAAAAAAAAAAAAAAAAAAAAAAAAAAAAAAAAAAAAAAAAAAGCAGCAGCTGCCTCTTTCAACCACACTCTCCCTCACCACACACTCTCACTTTTATTCTCTCTACTTTCTCTTTTTTTAACCACACTCTCCTTCACTCTCTCACTTTTATTCTCTATACTTTCTCTTTTTTTAACCACACTCTCCTTCACTCTCTCACTTTTATTCTCTAAACTTTCTCTTTTTTCAGCCACAGTCTTACTTTTATTCTCTACTTTCTCTTCTTTGTATTGTCTACTTTCTCACTTTCGCATATTCTACTTTCTCCTAATTTAAATTCCCTACTTTCTCCTAATTTAAATTCTCTATACTTTCTCGTCTTGGCATTCTCTTACCTCCCTCAGTACGGTTACACTACACTAAACTAGATGTGGAAAACCCGAGAGAGGGATGGGGAGAGGGGGAGAGGAAAAGCAAAGTGATGGGGATGAATTTAGGAAAGCGTTGCCTGTAAGTGTAAAATTGTGAGCTGTATATAAAAATGATGACTAGGAAGGTCTATAAAGAGACTATATAGTAAGGGTATAAGAGTACAACTTGGCAAACTACTAAAGGGTAATTGATCAGTAGTAGTAGTAATAGTAGTAGTAGTAGTAGTTGTAGTAGTAGTAGTAGTTGTAGTTGTAGTAGTAGTAGTAGTAGTAAGGGCAATTGGAGGCCCACTACTTCTATTCAACTATGCTACAAACAAACTTTCCTTCCATCATGTAAATATATCAGTATCAATATCAAAATATAATCATACAACAACAACACCTTACGTCAACTCAACAACCCCCTCAATTATTATTTTGAGGTGGTGCAAAATCATACACATGTTGTTCTTTATTACCAAGATATTTTCTACTAAGGAAGGAAAGTGTCGGTGGATATTTGATTGTGGCTGTACAGTACATAGATTATATTTGGATGCTTTGATTACTCCAATGTATGACAGGAAACACGATCAGATATAAAACTAATCCGACAAAGTATAGCAGGAAACAGGACCACATAAAATAAATAAATAAATGAATAAATAAATAAATAAATAATGGTGGTCTGTTGCTTGTAATACTTTGGAGGAATCAGAGAGAGAGAGAGAGAGAGAGAGAGAGAGAGAGAGAGAGAGAGAGAGAGAGAGAGAGAGAGATAGGTTGGAATGAAGTGTGTGACGCAGTGAAATGAAGTTACGTGAGGAACTGAAGGTGAAGTTAGGGTAGAGAGAAGGAGAGTTTAGGGTGGGGAAGGAGGTGAAGTTAGGGTGAAGAGGTGAAGTTAGGGTAGGGAGGAGGTGAAGTCTTAGTATTGGCTAAACACTATAATTTTATAGTATAATTCATTAACTGTAAATACACAAGGTTGTTTATTATTATTATTATTATTATTATTATTATTATTATTATTATTATTATTATTATTATTATTATTATTATTATTATTATTATTATTATTATTATTATTATTATTATTATTATTAATATTAATATTAATATTATTATTATTATTATTATTATTATTATTATTATTATTATTATTATTATTATTATTATTATTATTATTATTATTATTATTATTATTATTATTATTATTATTATTATTATTATTATTATTATTATTATTATTCTACTTTAAATCTGATCTGTTACCAAGTGCAGGAAAGTCTGAGAGATAATATATTTCTTTCTATTCTTCTCCTGGCAACAAACCCATCCACACACACACACACACACACACACTTCAAGCATCAGTCCGTATCTGGGGTGCGTGTGTTGTTTGTTTGTGTGCCTGACCTCCTCCAGAAATCTAATCATTATGGAGATAAAGGAAGGGAAGACGTGATCGAACCACCGTCCCACAACCAGTTATAGTCTGTTCAAAACTTATGTACCACTGGCCTCTATCTAGCTAGTTATTTCTATCTGTCTATCTAGCTAGCTATTTCTATCTAGCTATTTCTATCTGTCTATCTATCTAGCTATTTCTATCTGTCTATCTATCTCTATTTCTATCTGTCTAGCTAGCTATTTCTATCTGTCTATCTATCTCTATTTCTATCTGTCTATCTAGCTAGCTATTTCTATCTGTCTATCTATCTAGCTATTTCTATCTGTCTCTCTATCGCTATTTCTGTCTGTCTATCTATCTTGCTATTTCTATCTGTCTCTCTATCGCTATTTCTATCTATCTAGCTATTTCTATCTGTCTATCTATCGCTATTTCTATCTATCTAGCTATTTCTATCTGTCTATCTATCTCTATTTCTATCTGTCTCTCTATCGCTATTTCTATCTATCTAGCTATTTCTATCTGTCTATCTATAGCTATTTCTATCTATCTAACTATCTAGCTATTTCTATCTGTCTATCTAACTATCGCTCTGTCTATCTAGCTAGCTA
>JAWZYT010005821.1:0-15000 GCA_034508575.1 Petrolisthes manimaculis | reverse complement strand
ACAGTCCACCCTTATTTTAGTTCCTCTGGTCCTGTTTTCTGGCATACTTTGGAGGAATCAAGGCACTCCAATTTACCAAAAGTATACCCTCCCCTTAAGGTGGTAATTCTCTTTTGGTACATTGGAGTGCCTTAATTCCTCCAAAATAGGCTAGGAAACAGGACCAGAAGAGCAGAAATAATGGCGTTCTGTTGCTTGGAATAGTTTGGAGGATTCAGTTACTCCATATTTACCGAAACAGAACTTCTCCCTTCCCTTAAGGAGGGATTATTGGTTTTGGGTGAAATGGTGTGCAATTGAATCTACCAAACTATGCCAGAAAACAGGTCACTTCAATCTAATAGTACTGGATTTGTTTCTTTGTTTTGTTCAGATGGTTATTTATACTCCAGTTCACCCGCAGCCGACCCACTTAATCTTTAGGGTACAGGGATTTTCTTGTGTTTACTAGAGTGCTAGAGTGATTGTATTTTGTTCATAGAAATTTAATTATCTCTTTATGCTTAATGGAATTAGCATTAATTATTGGACTACAAGGGTTCTCCCGGGACTTGTAGGTTAACTTGGTGATAAACAGAGTAATGTGCCTTTGTTTTGGCTGAAGTGGAGGGCAACGGATTTCTGTTAATAATACCAGGAAACAGCACACCTCAGTGTACGAGTCTGGGATCTGTCTTTATTGTAGTGTTAAACAAGTTCAATTCCCTCCATAACACACAAAAGACGTAAAATATACTTCAATTCATATATTATCCCAGTGTCATTTCAAAACATCATTACCTATCGTTTCAAGACTTTAAAGATTATTGATTTATCATTTATGTTTAACACTATTGATTAACATCTCAATTAGGAAGACTTGCCCCGGGTGAGTGGTTTTGTATCAACAATGCAACCATGATTAATTTATTAGTTTAGGATTTCCACCTGTGTGTAAACCCTTGGATGAGGGTGGGCCAATAATGGCCCTTCTGTAATTACAGAAGGACTGTTTGCTCTGTATAGTCTTGTTGGGTGAATTCACTTTCATATCCGGTGGAAATGGATGTAACACCTTGCTAACCTTTCATTAAAATGCAGGTTTATCGAGTACAGACACTGCATTGAAAAGAAAAAAGCTGCCAATTGATTTTCAATATGGTTTAAGAGCTCCATTGGCTAAAACCGAATAGGACGCATAGTATACCAATACACATTCATCTATCATATCAAAAAACATTTGAAGTCTGATTGAAATGGGAAACTATTATATTCCTTAGATATCAATGGAACTTCTACAAAGATTTAAAGTTCAGAATAATATTTGATCGACATACTAAGTACATCCTTCATATTTACAGATGCCTATCAGTTGCTCATTAAATCTCCCAATTTTCAGATGCCCAGAAGCAGCATGATGTCAACTATATGCTGTGGAAAGTCAATGAAGAGATGCGTGACCCTACAATGAAGGGGCTCGAGGAAACCTTTGAACCCGAAGGAGCCTCAGCCCATTACGATGATGGTGGTGCTTCCATTCACAAACTGATGCAAGAACTTGAACAGCACCGTCTACTTGAACAGAAACATTGGTTCTCCCTCTTCAACACACGCCAAAGGCATGAGGCCCTTATGCTCTATGATGTCCTGGAGCATTCTAGTGACTGGGCCACTTTCGTTGGTAATGCTGCATACTTCAGAAAACGCATGAATGAAGGTGAATTCGTCTATGCCGTTTATGCCGCTGTCCTTCACTCTTCTCTGACCCGGCATGTTGTCCTTCCACCACTCTATGAAGTCACACCCCACATGTTCACCAATTCTGAGGTGATCACAGAAGCTTATAGAGCCAAGATGACACAAACACCTGCTAAAATCAAGTCATCATTTACAGGAAGTCAAAGCAATCCTGAACAACGTGTAGCTTACTTTGGTGAAGACATTGGCATGAATACTCATCACGTAATGTGGCATTTGGAGTTCCCATTCTGGTGGGATGATAGCCACGAAAGTCATCACCTGGACCGCAAAGGAGAAAACTTTTTCTGGGTTCATCACCAACTTACAGTCCGCTTTGACGCTGAAAGACTCTCTAACTATTTGGCTCCTGTTGAAGAACTGCACTGGGAAGACCCAATTCATGAAGGATTTGCTCCCCATACAATGTACAAGTACGGTGGTCACTTCCCATCCCGTCCAGATGAGATCATTTTTGAGGATGTTGATGGTGTGGCTCGTGTACGCGATATGATCATCACTGAAAATCGCATCCGTGACGCTATTGCTCATGGTTACGTTACAGCAAAGGATGGATCTAAGATCAACATCAGAGATGCACATGGCATTGATGTTCTTGGTGACATCATTGAATCATCTACCTACAGCCCCAATGCCCAATACTATGGAGCTCTCCACAACACTGCCCACGTCATGTTGGGTCGCCAGGGAGATCCCCATGGAAAGTATGACCTTCCACCTGGTGTTCTAGAACACTTTGAGACTGCTACCCGTGACCCAGCATTTTTCCGCCTTCACAAGTACATGGATAACATTTTCAAGGAGCACAAACACAGTCTTCCTGCATACACCAAGGAGGAACTTGAATTCACTGGAGTGGCTGTTGACAGCATTGGTGTTGAAGGGCCTCTGGAAACCTACTTTGAGGACTTTGAGTACAGCCTCCTTAATGCTGTTGATGATACTGTTGAAATTGATGATGTTGATATCTCTACCTTCGTTCCCCGCCTGAACCACAAGGACTTCACAGTCAAGATTGATGTAACCAACAATAATGGAGAGACTGTAGATGGTACAGTGAGAATCTTTGCATATCCTCGCTTCGACAACAACCATGTGAAGTTCACCCTGAATGAAGGCTTCTGGAATGCCATTGAACTCGACAAATTCTGGGTGAAATGTAAGTTATACAAATATTTTCATGCATTATTAGAGTGCCTGTCTTAATGATTTCTCAAGATAAAACTGCATATGTCATATTCATTGGAGTAAGTAAAAATACAGAGGTTATATATTTTTGGCTTTCACAAATTTACTGGCCTTTTGCACGAAACTTAATTCTTGCAATCATTTTTCAGTGGCTCCTGGTGCCAACCACATCGTTCGCAAGCCATCGGAGTCTTCCCTGACTGTACCTGATGTACCCTGCTTCAAGTCCCTTATAGAACAGGCTGATGCTGCACTGGCTAGTGGTAGCGAGCTCCACCTTGAAGAGTTTGAGAGTTCACTTGGCCTGCCCAACAGGTTCCTGGTCCCCAAGGGTAATTCCAATGGAATGGAGTTTGTGTTGATTGCTTTCGTCAGTGATGGCAAGGCTGATGCTGCTGTTGAGAACCTACACACCAACACTGTTTTCAACCACTATGGTCTCGAAGGCAAATACCCTGACAACAGACCTCATGGTTACCCACTTGACCGTCATATTGATGATGAACGTCTCATTAACGAACTGCCCAACTGGAGTCACTCCATTGTCAAGGTCTTCAACCATGGCGAACATATTCATCATAATTAAAGAGCTACTTATATTACCTACATATAAAAGAGTTCCGGAGGATACAACACATCTTATATGAACAACAATTGAACATGTTTATGCAAATGTTAGAATTTATTCCATTACCTTATTTGCATTTTATTTTTATCTTGATAAGTGAACATTATTAGCACACCAATTAAAAGTTTTAAACACCTATCATAATCCTCCTTTCACTTTTTCTTAATATTTTGTAAAGAATGTGATGGAATATTTTATAGCTTAGGGGAAAAGATAACAATTTCTTACCTACTCTAGCATTGAATTTTATTGTTCAAAATTATTAATACTTATTATATCATAAATGTCACAATTAATCCACTACAGTCTCATATGAACTTGATAATAAAAGCTCTCTAACCAACAAATCTTCATTGTTATTTGATTTCCTTTTCTATTCTTTACTTCAAACGCCACCTTGATGATCATTGTGTGTAGTTTCAAACAGATGAAACAACTGATGAACTTAAGTGCACTTTGGAATCTTAATGCACTATTGTATCTTATTACACTATTGTATTAATGTATATTATTGCCTTTTTAACGGATGATTGATCTTGTTATATAATGAAGTATAGTTAGTAGTTATAATTACATGAGAGGGAGGTACTTTGAGCTTGCAGTAATTTTTTTCATCTGTAAGTTTTGAATTCATTAGATGGGTCTAAGAGAATTGATTCCTCCAAACGTTCCTACGAAACAGATTCCCTACTCATAGACTGAGGTACTTGTGTGTTGCCTGTCATAAGATGGAGGAATCAGTAAGCCTCACATTCACCCAAACGAAATCTGAACCTTTTAAAACTTCTGGTGACCTCAATAGGGTGAAGTAATCTCCTTACCTGGCCAAGTAATCTTGTAGCATCTATTGGAAAGGTAATAACATTGATCCAGGGACTATTTTTACAGAAGTACCCAATACTGCCTTCTCCTCTTGCTTGGTCTTATTCATTCAAGTTGCACTCTTATATTATTACACATGCTGTCATAGAACAATGTCATTATATAATAAATTTTATATTTATTGTACCTAGCTGAGGTACCCAGCATTGCCCGTAACAAAAAAATGGGAAACCGATATTCACTTCATATTAATGTATTTATTGCACCAGCTAATTATTTGTTTTTCCTTTTTATCTCGGTCGTGTTTTGCTCTACGGCTAAGTGGTTTCCAGCACTTTGTCAAGCGTAATTGAAACTAGAGTCTGGACGATTGTGAAGCTAGGTTTGTGGGTGGCAGGCCGGGAGTTTTGTCTCAGGAGTCAAAGGACATTGTCATTGAGGAATCCTGCCACCGAAATAAAAGCTGTACGCAACTTAGCCCAGAAATTCAAACAACGTATTGGTGTTTTAGTCCCCTTCATTGAGCAGCGGCTGATGTGGGCAAAGTTGGGATGGGGATTATTATCCAGGAGAAGATCTTGATTCTTAAAATGTTCTGGATGTCACTCAGGTTACTTTTCTGCATCACAAAGCACCATCCATGAATTACACAAAAGTAATTACAGCTCCGGGTATTCTTCTCCTGTGGTTGTTATATTGGGTGTCCCTCGACTTTCCTTTCCCGCTTTGTCAAATGAAAGTAGATGTATTTCTAATATAAAAATACTCTATAAACTTAGGTCTTTTGAGATGTTGTTTGGCAGTTATATTGAAATTAAAAATGTGTGCATAAGGGGAGGTGGGAGGTGGTAGGCAATGGTGACTGTTGTACTCGGTGTTGCCATACACTGGGCTGTTATTTTTGGGTATTTCACGTTTTCTTTCTTAATACTTCCTCCATAACTCTGCCATGTTACAGCATCATAATAACTTGATGAACTACAACAAATATATAATAACCATTTAAATAAGAAAGAAAACATGAAATACCCCAAAATAACAGCCCAGTGTATGGCAACACCGAGTACAACAGCCACCATTGCCTCCCACCTCCCCTTATGCACACATTTTTAATTTCAATATAACTGCCAAACAACACCTCAAAATACCTAAGTTTATAGAGTATTATTATCTTAGAAATACATCTACTTTCATTTGACAAAGCGGGAAAGGAAAGTCGAGGGACACCCTGTATATATATACTGTATAATAAATGAATGACCTTCTATACAGCATACATAGATAACCTCCTGTTCAACGTTTCAATATTTCATCTATTATGTGTCTGTAAATTTCTGAGGTACAGTGCATTTGATTTAATTAATTTTCTGCACTTTTTTGTGTATTCCTTTTGCAGTTCTCTCTTTTTCAGCCTCGGCTAATGTTTTGCAGTAAAATTATAAATAAATAGTCAAAGCATTTATTGCTTATGTAAGTTATCTCATGGATTTCTGTAAAGCATATGATGTTTTCCTCACATCATCCTTTTGATATAAACCTTAAGGGGGTGCGGGAGTAGGGGACAGGCTGGGGGGGGGGGTTGGGGGGTGCGGGAATAAGGGGACAGGCTTGGGGTTGGTAGAAAGCCTGTCTCCTATTCCCGCACCTCCCTAAGCCCCCTCCAAGCCTGTTCCCCAATTCCCGCACCCCCTAAACCCCCCCCATGCCTGTCCCCTACTCCTGCACCCCCCTAAACCCCCCCCAAACCTGTCCTCCTATTCCCGCACCCCCTTGAAAATTAATCTTGAAATCCTTGTTTACTTGTATATATTCATAAGTAATGACTGCAAATTTTCTCAACAATCATTCTTTATCATTATAACTATACTAATAATAAAATATACAATGATAATAATAGAAAGATAACAATAAAATATACATATACTATAAAGATAATAATAAAATATACAAATATAATAATATATAGATAATAATAAAATATACAAAGATAATAAATATATAATTAAGGGGGTGTGGGAATAGGGGGACAGGCTTGGGGGTTTTGGGGGGTGCAGGAGTAGGGGAACAGGCTTGGGGGGGGGGGTTTGGGGGGGTGCAGGAGTAGGGGGACAAGCTTAGGGGGGGGGCGGTTAGGTGGGGTGCGGGAATAGGGGGACAGGCATTCTACCCACCCCAAGCCTGTCCCCCTATTCCCACACCTCTTTAATGTTTTAGGAGACAGTTTTTCCTTAGTGTGACATTGGGTAACAATAACAATGGGAGGGAGGGAAGGGAAGGGAAGTCACAACATAGAGACAAAGACTAAATCAACACAATATCCGCCTTCACTGCCCCACTTTCTTTTGTTGTAAATAGATTCTACTTTGATTGCTCAGGCCGGAGGGACATAAGCCTCTTAGCGTCCTGCCAGGCGCTGGGTCCTGTCAGGTATCGTGATGTGCTGCCGCCGCCACAACCACACAAAATAATTACACTTGTTTAAAGGTTATGCATAACAACTTTTAAGGGGAGAGTATAGTTTTGATAGATTGGAGTGCCTTGATTCCTCCAAAATATGCCAGGAAACAGGACTAGATGTACAATAATAATGGTGTTCTGTTGCCTGGAATAGTTTAGAGGAATCAGTTGTTCCAGATTTGCCAACACTGTACTTCCCCCTTAAATGGGATAACTTTTGTGATGCCCAAGTTGTGTATCAGGACTTGCATCCCAGTTATAGATGAAAAACAATATAAACAATATAATACATATTACATATAAACAATATAATACATATTACATGGAAGGGAATTGGTGTATTTGGTCAATAAAGAATAAAACTGGAGTACTGTACATATAATAAGATCTAGCATATTAATATTTTGTTCTACACTGGAAACTAAAGATGGAAGTGAATATCGTCGTTTCAAATTTGAGTGGTGGGTGTAAATAAAATTGTAGGGTGAGTGAACGGAGACATGCGGGCAGAGGTGGGGTTGGGGACGGGAGGAAGGGGTGCTGATGGAGGGGGTCGGGTGGGGGGGGGGGTCCAAAGAGGGGATGGCAAGTGGGATGGAAGAAGAAGTGAAGAGGAATATAAGAAGTGGGTGGGGATGGGGGTCTGGTACAAGGATGGTGGTATAGGTGGGGTGGGGGTTATAAGGAGGGGGTTGTGTGTGTGTGTGGTGGGGGGAGACAAGAAGGAGGTGATGATTGTGTGTGTTTTGCAAAATGGGGTGGAGAGGGTCAGAGGAATAGGAGGGGTGGGAGGGTTGGTTAGAAGGAAGGAGTTGGTGGGAAGATATTTTTTTTATGGAAGGGGGGGCGGGGGGCTTGGGGGAGGGACACATCGACGGGAACATCCCCATGAAACATAATATTATCAAGGTTATAACACGAACCTACATCTTTAAGAGGAGGATAATATAACGTGTTGGTGAGGCCTTCAAACTATGCCAGAAAACATCACGTATATACAGTATAGGGAGGGAAGCTGTTTCGTGGCATTGTTTGGAGGAATCAATAGCATCGTGACTGTACAGTACACTTGGACACTTGAATGGGTGGTACAGCCTAAGTGGTGAAAGATACTTGTCCCATTTGAGTAACCAGTGTCAATTATCAGGTACTTGCTTTTTATTACCATCCTCAATACTGACTTCTGCCCCTGATGTCTCCTATTTGGCACTAAGGAACACACACACACACACACACACACACACACACACACACACACACACACACACACACACACACACACACACACACACACACACACACACACACACACACACACACACACACACACACACACACCATCCTCAATACTGACTTCTGCCCCTGATGTCTCCTATTTGGCACTAATAAGGAACTTGATATTGGGAAAAAAATGAACCATCTTTCACTTGGGCTGTACCACCCATTCATGTGTCCAACTGTACACAACAACAAAGTCTGTCTCTGTTATAGTGGTTCATGAAATTTTCTAACGTGGATCTCTTTTTATTCACACGACGTCGGAATTTTGATCGTGACTATATAATGTAGTATATCACAAAATTATGTTAGTAGTGGCTATTCACTTTCATAATTATACACAAGGCAGTATAATGTTCTCGTGACTGTATATACAATCCGGGTTTGCATGCAGATAACAACAGTGGCAGTGGCAGTGGCAGTGCTATATAGTGGGGAAGTAATTATTGATCTGGGCAGCTAGTGCAATGGATTCATTCTTGTTGCAAGGTCGTCGTGTCTCCTTGCAGGTCGAGTGAGTTGCAGATTTGAGAATGTAAATGTAACCACCACCACTGTCAATAATAAACTTTGAGGTGTGTGTTTGGAGGAATCAATAGTTGCTCCAGATTTACCACCACCAACTCTGTAATAATTATCCCCTTAATAATAATAACATGTCCAATGTACTGGAGGAAACGTCGACCTCCCCCGACAACTCATCATTTGCCTCACTTATCCACCACCTAAATCAAGACCTAAGGAAAATTGTAAGAACAATTGAAAGCATAAATAGTAAACTCATAAATGCAAAACAAGCCATTTCCTTCAACGTCGTTTGCTTAAAAGAAAATATACTCCCTGGATACATATATATATATATATATATATATATATATATATATATATATATATATATATATATATATATATATATATATATATATATATGGATAAGGGGTGTATGGTGTATTTATTAGCTATAAACTACACACGTCTCTTCTCTCCCTTCACATGAGGTAGGTAATTTTCTTTGGTGTAAAGGCAGTGGGTGGCGGCCAACGACTCTCCTCCAATCAAGGAAAGTAGTCTCCTTCCTTCACTGGTGCGGCAACAATGACTCGGACCAACAAAGGTGGAGGAATGGCGGCGGCTTTATTGTATATGGCAATCACTGGCTGGATCACTCAACAGCCCTAACCTGACCTGACAATCACTGGCTGGATCACTCAACAGCCCTAACCTGACCTGACAATCACTGGCTAGATCACTCAACAGCCCTAACCTAACCTGACAATCACTGGCTGGATCACTCGACAGGCATTACTGTGTTGAATACAGACAAAATAAATGCAATAATCAATAAATATATCCATATACTTCTACTGTACATACAAGTGATATATTATACATGTATCATTGTTCTGCATTACTGTGTTCAATAGACAAAAAATATAAAATAAAAAAAATAAAATAGATACAAATACTTACTCCTACATACAAGTGATATACTGTATTATAGATGTATTATTTGACCGTGGTGGGCGGTATATCTCATCGTAACATTGCTGTACTAACGGTTCACCTATGTACAATGTCTTTCTTGTACATTTTGGGTGAGTGGTATGAGTTGGTAATGTTTGGGGCATTGGGGTTGTCCCGGTTCAGAGGAAATGCTGTTCCCAAGACGGAGGAGTTCCATCTTTGTAGTGGACCAACGTCATCCCTGAGAGGAGGTTTATAGAGTTGAAGTCATATAGTCACACGCCTGATATTCCTTCAACTCTCTCCTCTCCCTTCCATACGGGGCTTGACGTATGCTTGTCTTCCTCTTCCTATTCTTTCTTCCTGGTGAGGGCTGATGCTATCCAGAACTTACTATTTCTCATTCCTTCTAGGTAGCCGACGAGATGGCCCCATTGAGTGACACTACAGGAGAGGCAACTGTTAATGTGTTCATTGATGGGGATATCATTGAGTGGCACTACAGGAGAGGCAACTGTTAATGTGTTCATTGATGGGGATACCATTGAGTGACACTACAGGAGAGGCAACTGTTAATGTGTTCATTGATGGGGATATCATTGAGTGACACTACAGGAGAGGCAACTGTTAATGTGTTCATTGATGGGGATACCATTGAGTGACACTACAGGAGAGGCAACTGTTGATGTGTTCATTGATGGGGATACCATTGAGTGACACTACAGGAGAGGCAACTGTTAATGTGTTCATTGATGGGGATACCATTGAGTGACACTACAGGAGAGGCAACTGTTAATGTGTTCATTGATGGGGATACCATTGAGTGACACTACAGGAGAGGCAACTGTTAATGTGTTCATTGATGGGGATATCATTGAGTGACACTACAGGAGAGGCAACTGTTAATGTGTTCATTGATGGGGATATCATTGAGTGACACTACAGGAGAGGCAACTGTTAATGTGTTCATTGATGGGGATACCATTGAGTGACACTACAGGAGAGGCAACTGTTAATGTGTTCATTGATGGGGATACCATTGAGTGACACTACAGGAGAGGCAACTGTTAATGTGTTCATTGATGGGGATACCATTGAGTGACACTACAGGAGAGGCAACTGTTAATGTGTTCATTGATGGGAATATCATTGAGTGACACTACAGGAGAGGCAACTGTTAGATGTGTCATTGATGGGGATACCATTGAGTGACACTACAGGAGAGGCAACTGTTAATGTGTTCATTGATGGGAATATCATTGAGTGACACTACAGGAGAGGCAACTGTTAATGTGTTCGTTGGCTCGGGGGTACATGACAGTTTGCTAATTGTCCCCTTTACTGTTGCCTTCGACGAAACAGATCTCACCATCTCCCTGACTCCCTTTTGGGGATCAGAGCATATGTACGGCTTCAGTAACTAGACTCGGGACTGCTCGGATAGACAGTCTGGGGAGCAACAACAACAACAACAACAACAACAACAACACCAACAACAACAACAATAACAACAACAATAACAACAACAACAACAACAACAACAACAACAACAACAATAACAATAACAATAACAACAACAACAACAACAACCTGTATCATTGTTTAGAATTACTTACTGTGTTTAAGCAATGTAATGTCCAACACATTGTAGGTTATTCTGGTTCTCATTAATCCACACTACACTAGCTTTCATGACAGCAGACTCAAGACAGACAGACAGACAGACAGGCAGGGAGGCAGGCAGACAGACAGACAGGCAGGCAGGGAGGCAGGCAGGCAGACAGACAGACAGCATAGAGGCAGGGAGACAGGAAGACAGGCAGGGAGGCAGGCAGGGAGGGCAGGCAGGCAGACAGACAGACAGGCAATGAGGCAGGCAGGTAGGCAGGCAGACAGACAGACAGACAGACAGGCAGGGAGGCAGACAGACAGACAGGCAATGAGGCAGGCAGGTAG
This sequence comes from Petrolisthes manimaculis, assembly GCA_034508575.1. Lineage (NCBI taxonomy): Eukaryota > Metazoa > Arthropoda > Malacostraca > Decapoda > Porcellanidae > Petrolisthes > Petrolisthes manimaculis. Next base: position 3,470 of record JAWZYT010005821.1, on the reverse strand, counting down.
GCAGGGAGACATACATACAGGCAGGCAGGCAGGGAGGCAGGGAGACAGACAGACAGACAGCAGGGGGAAGGGAGGAAAGGAGCTACTTGCCTGATTAAGTAAATATTCTACTCTTGGTAAATTGGAGTACCTTGATTCCTCCAGTGTACTCGTATGCCAGGAAACAGAACCAAAGGAACACACATAATGGTGGCGGTCTGTTTCTTGGAATAGTTTGGAGGAATCGGGTGCTCCAGATTTACCAACGCCGTAGAGAGAGAGAGAGAGAGAGAGAGAGAGAGAGAGAGAGAGAGAGAGAGAGAGAGAGAGAGAGCAAAGCAACAAGGATATGCTTCTATTGCTTTAGCTTTTACTGATGTGTGTGTGTGTGTGTGTGTGTGTGTGTGTGTGTGTGTAATATATATCTCTCTCGTCGACTGCATTTAATTACCGTAAAGTAGATTTATGCCTGTCAGCTGTTTCGCAGTTCATTAAAACGAGATAACAAACCATCAAGAGAAGGATATACAATGGAAGGCTTGGTTGGGGCTGTAAGGAGAGAGAGAGAGAGAGAGAGAGAGAGAGAGAGAGAGAGAGAGAGAGAGAGAGAGAGAGAGAGAGAGAGAGAGAGAGAGAGAGAGAGAGAGAGAGAGAGAGCTTACATCATTTACTTACATACTTATATACTTACAATGGAAGGGTTGGTTGGGGTTGTAAGGAGAGAGAGAGAGAGAGAGAGAGAGAGAGAGAGAGAGAGAGAGAGAGAGACTACATCATTTACTTACATACGTATATACTTACAATGGAAGGGTTGGTTGGGGTTGTAAGGAGAGAGAGAGAGAGAGAGAGAGAGAGAGAGAGAGAGAGAGAGAGAGAGAGAGAGAGAGAGAGAGAGAGAGAGAGAGAGAGAGAGAGAGAGCCCACATCCTTTTCCTACTTACTTACTTACCCTCAGTATTTAACTAATTGGTTGGTCCCATTAACAAAAGGGGAGAGAGAGAGAAATTATACTTGATGGTAAATTGGTGGGCTTAGTGAATCCTCCAACCTGTGTCACGAAACAGATTGGAGGGCTTCTGAATCCTCCAAATTATGTAAAGTAAAAGATTTGAGTGCTTTTGAATCCTACAAACTATGTCATGAAACAGAAATTTATGTTTTAAAAGTATATTCCTTAATGGTCCTGATAAAAAAAAAAAATTATCAAGGTTTTTTAATGTATGTATGTATGTATGTATGTATGTATGTATGTATGTATGTATATATGTATGTATGTATGTATGTATGTATGTATGTATGTATGTATGAATGTATGTATATTTTATATGTATGTATGTATGTATGTATGTATGTATGTAAGTATCAAAAGACAGTATACTTTTCAATAAAGAATAATAATGCCTATGTAATAAAATAATAAAATAATAGGCTCACCACCACACACACACACACACACACATAATATTATCACACCTCTCCTCTCTCTCTCTCTCTCTCTCTCTCTCTCTCTCTCTCTCTCTCTCTCTCTCTCTCTCTCTCTCTCTCTCTCTCTCTCTCTCTCTCTCTCTCTCTCTACAATATCAAAGGCTTTAGTTAATCAGTATGTAAATGTGAGAAGCTCTTGGCTGTTCCTTCCTCTTCTCTTAGACGTCAGACTTCTTATGGGGTGTGTGTGGGAGTAGGGGACAGGCTTGGGGGAGTTTTGGGGTGTGGGAGTTGAGGGAACAGGCTTGAGGGAGGTCAGTCAGTCAGCATGCAAAAAAAAAAAAAAAAAAAAAAAAAAAAAAAAAAAGTGTAGGGAGTGGAAGGGAAAGATAGCGAGGGAAAAAGTTGATGGGCTGCTTGGGATGAGGCAAGGATTATCTCCACACTTAAAATATCCTTGTTAGGGTAGCGAGATGAGGCTGAAGGGAAGGAGGGAATGAGGAAGAGGGGGAGGACGGAGGGGAAGAGAGAGGGGAGGGAGAGAGAGGTAGGGAGGGTGGGAGGGGAAGGGAGGGAGAGAAGAGAGAGGGAGAGGTAGGGAGGGAGGTGAAGAGTGAATAACATAAAGAGAGAGAGAGAGAGTGATAGGAAGGGAGGGAGGTGAAGAGGGAATGAGGGGAGAGAGGAAAAGATGGAGAGAGAGAGAAAGAGAAGGAAGAAAGGGAGGGAAGGGAGTGAACGAATAGATTTACAGTGATAACAAAAGGGATATTAAGGAGAGAGTCTATTTTCAACATTTTTAGAGATAATGATTCCTCCAAACTATTCCAAGCAACAGGTCACCATTATTTTTGTTTATCTGGTACTGTTTCCTGGCATACTTTGGAGGCATCAAGGCACTCCAATGTACCAAAAGTGTACTCTCCTCTTAAAGTTACAGTAGATGCATGATTAAAAAATGGGATATTAAAGTTAGGTGCATGATTAAAAATGGGATATTAAAGTTAGGTGCATGATTAAAAATGGGATATTAAAGTTAGGTGCATGATTAAAAATGGGATATTAAAGTTAGGTGCATGATTAAAAATGGGATATTAAAGTTAGGTGCATGATTAAAAATAAACACACATCCCTCTATATATGAAATTGCCGAATAGAAGCAAGGATAACGGGACATCAACACAACAGGTACACAAAAATCCTTCAATATCCTTCAATCCTTCTCTCTCTCTCTCTCTCTCTCTCTCTCTCTCTCTTCTCTCTCTCTCTCTCTCTCTCTCTCTCTCTCTCTCTCTCTCTCTCTCTCTCTCTCCCTTAATTAATTATAAAGGGAACTCATTCAGTTGTTTGAGATTGGAGATGGAGGATGGAGGTTGAAAGTTGAAGATTGGAGGTTGAAAGTTGAAGATTGGAGGTTGGAAGTTGAAGATTGGAGGATGTAGATTGGAGACAGAGGTTGAAAGTTGAAGATTGGAGGTTGAAAGTTGAAGATTGGAGGTTGGAAGTTAAAGATTGGAGGATGTAGATTGGAGACAGATGTTGAAAGTTTAAGATTAGTGATGGAGATAGAGGTTGAAAGTTGAAGGTTGGAGGTGGAAGTTTGAGATTGAAAGTTGAAAGTTGAAGGTTGGATGTGGAAGTTTGAATTGAAAGTTGAAGGTTGGAGGTGGAAGTTTGAGATTGAAAGTTGAAAGTTGAAGGTTGTACGTTTTAGGCTGCAGGTTGAAGATTGAAGATAGAGGTTGAAAGATGAAGATTGGAGGATGAAAGTTGAAGAGTGGAGACAGAGGTTGAAAGTTGAAAGTTGAAGGATGTAGATTGGAGATGGAGGTGAAAGATGAAGATTGGAGGTGAAAGTTGATGAGTGGAGACAGAGGTTGAAAGTTGAAAGTTGAAGGATGTAGATTGTAGATGGAGGTTGAAAGATGAAGATTGGAGGTTGAAAGTTGAAGAGTGGAGACAGAGGTTGAAAGTTGAAAGTTGAAGGATGTAGATTGTAGATGGAGGTGGATTGGTTGGGATACAGAGAGTGAGTGAACTTGGGTTTGGGATGCAGATGATAAACT
>JAWZYT010005820.1:22500-25000 GCA_034508575.1 Petrolisthes manimaculis | reverse complement strand
ATCAAGCCCATTTATACATGTTATACATATCTGAACAAATGCAAAGTTAAAAAAATCCACATCTTTTCCAGTAGAGCCGCATTTTTGTGTTTTGTAATAATTCTGTATTTTGTATTAATTATTGTATTTTGTTATTAATTATTTTGTATTATAATTTTGTATTTTGTTATTAATTATTTTGTATTATTTTTTTGTATTTTGTATTAATTATTTTGTATTTTTTTGTAATTTTGTGTATTAATTATTTTGTATTATTTTTTTGTAATTTTGTTATTAATTATTTTGTATTATTTTTTTGTATTTTGTATTAATTATTTTGTATTATTTTTTTGTAATTTTGTGTTTTGTAATAATTGTATATTTTGTATTTTTTTGTAATTTTGTGTATTACAGTAATTATTTTGTATTATTTGACAGATTGGGAAGGAGGTGAAGGAAGTGAGAGGAATGTAGGGCGTTGTAATAATACACACATACAGACAATACCTACAACTCACTATACATTGCCTCATGATATTGACTACCACCCATTCTCAAAATTTACGAGTATTTATTTCAAGGTGAGTTTGTGTGTTTGTGTGTTTATTTATTTGTTTATTTATTTATTTCAAGGTGAGTTTGTGTTTTTTTTTTTTTTTTTTTTTTTTTTTTTTTTTTTTTTTTTTTTTTTTTTTTTTTTTTAGCATCCATTCTCTAAATTTACAAGCATATATTTCAAGGTGGGTTACTAAGTTATTTTGTTATTTATTTGTTTATTTATTAATTTATTTAGTTAGTTAGTTTGTTGGTTATAAAGATGGTTTGTTTGTTTGTTAGTTAGTTTGTTTGTTTGTTTGTTTGTTTGTTAGTTAGTTAGTTAGTTAGTTAGTTTGTTTGTTAGTTAGTTATACTGTGGTGTTTTTTTATTACATTATAGGTTAGTGAAGGGTTGTGTCACATAAAGTAAATTTAACATAAAGTAAATTGTACATTTCCATAATAAATAATAATAATAATAATAAATAATGGTACTTTAACTTGGAAATGGAGCCTAATGGTTCACGTTATTTTAAAAGTTCACGGAAATTGTATTTATTTCATTTTTGTCATGATACTCACTATTCACATAATTTACACACACACACACACACACACACACACACACACACACACACACACACACACACACACACACACACACACACACACACACACACACACACACACACAGAATAACACACAAACACATTTACACACACAGGGAGAGAGAGAATAACACAAACACACACACATTAACACACACCCATCTAAATAATCCCCCTCCGTTTGTTTTCCAGTCGCACATCTGGGGAATGAAACGTGAACCCATTAAAACACCACACACACACACATTAACACACACACACACCCATCTAAATAATCCCCCCCCCTCGTTTGTTTTCCAGTCGCACATCTGGGGAATGAAACGTGAACCCATTAAAACCCCGTTCCTCTCCAAGTCCCGTGATGGTGATTATACCGACTCCTTAGCCGTGTTTAAATTAATACTACGGTTTATGAACGATCATACATTATCTGGACCTAAAGAAACTATACTGGGAAATTATATCACTAATAAGGTATGTATGTATAGATGTATATGTGTATATCGCTATTAAGATGTGTATGTATGTATGTATTATTTAAACTAGTTATGTATGTATGTATTTATGTATTTATATCGCTAATAATAAGGTATGTATGTATAGATGTATGTATGTGTGTGTGTATGTATGTATAGATGTGTGTATGTATGTGTGTATACATTATCTGGACCTAAAGAAACTATACTGGGAAATTATATCACTAATAAGGTATGTATGTATGTATGTATATGTGTATGTATGTATATGAGTGTATTACAGAAAGAAATATAAAGATTTTTCTATATTTTTTATATACATACCGTATACAGTATATATTAGATAATTTTTTAATCTATATACAGTATACTATATATATATACAGTATACTATATATATATACAGTATACTATATATATATATATACTGTATATATATATATATATATATATATATATATATATATATATATATATATATATATATATATATATATATATATATATATATTATTTATATATCTACTAATTTATCTGGTTACAGTATTTATTTATTTATTATTAATTATGTATCTACTGTATTTATATATATATATTTGTAATTTTGTTTCTTTATTTGTCTACTTATTTATAAAGTTAAGTTATTATTTATTTATCTATTTATATATTTAGTTATGTATCTACTGTATTTATTTGTAATATTTTGTAACTTTCTCTGTTACAGGGTTTGGTAAATGAGAAGTTACAAGATGAGATATTGTGTCAACTTTGTAACCAGACGTGGCGTAACGATAACACTGCCAACGCTGAGAGAGGCTGGCTGTTACTGGCTAATTGTATGTCTGTATTCCCACCCTCACATACACTATTTAAATATATACTCAAGTAAGTGTATGTATG
>JAWZYT010005820.1:10000-17500 GCA_034508575.1 Petrolisthes manimaculis | reverse complement strand
CACACACATACACACCTGAGGAGTTTGATAACGACTATGACGACAGTATTGCTTTGGCCAGGTAAGATTAATTAATTAAAATTATATATATATATATCTAATTTATATATAATGTAGTTTTAATATTAATAATACAAATTGTAATATAATTTAAACTCTTCATATTTTTCTTTTACAATTTTAACTGTTTTTTTCATTTGTTATTACAGTTTTTAACGTAATTTTATTTAATTTTTTTCTTTACATAATTTTAATCATATTTTTATTTGTTATTAACATTTTAATGTAATTTTAACCATAAATTTAACTCTATTTGTATTTATTATTACAATTTATAACCTTATTTTTACCTTTTATTAGAATTTATAAACGTATTTTTATTTTTTATTTTGACAATTTTAACAATTTATTTTAACTGTATTTTAATGTAATTTTAGCTGTATTTTAACGTAATACCGTAATTTAACGTAATTTTAACTGTATTTTAATGTAATTTTAGCTGTATTTTAACGTAATACCGTAATTTAACGTAATTTTAACTGTATTTTAATGTAATTTTAGCTGTATTTTAACGTAATTTTAGCTGTATTTTAACGTAATACCGTAATTTAACGTAATTTTAACTGTATTTTAACGTAATTTTAACTGTATTTTAACGTAATTTTCACTGTATTTTAACGGAATTTTAGCCGTATTTTAACGTAATTTTAGCTGTATTTTAACGTAATTTTAGCTGTATTTTAACGTAATTTTAGCTGTATTTTAACTATTTTAACGTAATTTTAACTGTATTTTAACGTAATTTTAACTGTATTTTAACGTAATTTTAGCTGTATTTTAACGGAATTTTAACGGAATTTTAGCCGTATTTTAACGGAATTTTAGTTGTATTTTAACGTACTTTTCCCCGTAATTTAACAGGACACGTCAGGGTTCACTGAGACGACAGAGTCTATTACACGCCCTACAGGACATTACAGTGTTACCAAGTCTGACCCACCTAGCCACATGTTCACGCCTCACAGCAGCCATTAAAGGAGGCGGGCATGGGGCTACAGAAGAAGAGGAACAACATACTACTACTACTACTGCTACTACTGCTACTGCTACTACTACTGGAGGTGTAGGTGTAGGTGTAGGTGTAGGTGGTGTATATTTTCATAATACATCACCCGGTTCACCTACACCCTCACCTAATACACTCCCACTATATTCCACTGGAGGTAAGTAGGTGGTGTAGGTGTAAGTAGGTGGTGTAGGTGGTGTAAGTAGGTGGTGTAGGTAGGTAGATGTAGGTGTAAGAGAAAGTGTAGGTGGAGGTAAGTAGGTGTAAGAGTAGGTGTAGGTGTAAGAGTAGGTGTAGGTGGGGTAAGAGAAGGTGTGTATATAAGTGGTGGTGGATAAGGTGTAAGTTAGTTAATTAATAATAATAATACAAGTTTATGAATTAATAATTATAATATAAGTTAATTAATTAATATTAATATATATATATATATATATAGTACATTGAAATTATATAATATTTACACACTTTGAAAATATATAACAAAAATAAAAACACGTGTGTGTGTGTGTGCGTGCGTTTATTCACACAGGAATCAACATGCCAGGAATGATGTCAACAACCCAACAACAACAACAACACCAACAACAACAAGGCAGCAGTGGTGGTGGTGGTGTGGGTGGTATGAACCCTAACCAAATTATCCTACACCAACAGACCTTACAGAGAGCTTTTATACAGTCAGCCGTGGCACAGAATATGCAAATACAACAACACCTTATGGCACAGAACCAAGCATTACAACAACTACTAACACAACCTGTACCTGTAAGTTGTTAAAAAGTTGTAGTAATTATTATAAAGTTAAATACATTAACTATTTATAAAGTTTAATAATTAGGTGTGTATGTGTGTAAGTTAATTAGATGTGTGTGTGTGTTAATAATTAGGTGTGTGTGTGTGTATGACAACAACTACTAACACAACCTGTACCTGTAAGTTGTTAAAAAGTTATAAAAATTTAGTAATTGTTATAAAGTTAAATACATTAATTATTGTAAACAGTTAGGTGTGTGTGTGTGTGTGTGTGTTTGAAATGTTGGTAGGTGCTTGTAGTAAATTAGATTGTGTGTATGTCTCTGTGTGTGTGTGTGTGTGTAATACCAAGCCTTACAACAACTACTAACTCAACTTGTACCTGTAAGTTGTTAAAAAGTTGTAGTAATTATTATAAAGTTAATTAGGTAAATATTAATAGGTGTGTATATGTGTGTAAGTTAATTAGATGTGTGTGTGTGTGTGTATGTGTGTGTGACAACAACTACTAACAACTTGTACCTGTAAGTTATTAAAAAGTTGTAGTAATTATTATATATAAAGTTTAATAAGTAGGTGTGTGTGTGTGTAAGTTAATTAGATGTGTGTGTGTGTGTGTTGCTGTTTGTAGTAAATATGTGTGTGTGTGTGTGTGTTATAAAATTCATTAATTATTATAAAAAGTTAATTACGTAAATATTAATTGTGTGTGTGTATGTTTGTGTAGCAGCTGCTTGTATTAAATTAGGTTGTGTGTGTGTGTGTGTGTGTGTTTTTGAATTGTTAGTAGCTGCTTGTATTAAATTAGGTGTGTGTGTGTGTATGTGTGTGTATAATTAAGTCTTACTTCATCTATAAATCTGTTCCTTGTGCATGCATATGTATGTGTGTGTGAGTTTCCTGTGCATGCATATGTGTGTGTATGCATGTATGTTGGTGTGTGTGTGTGTATGCATGTATGTTGGTGGATAATGTATGTTGGTGTGTGTGTATGTATGTATGGTACCCAGAGAGACAGTGTATACCCATTTATTGACATACAAACATATATTTTTCTGAGACAGACCACAGACAAAAGTTGAACTGGACTTTGTGTGTGTGTGTGTGTGTGTGTGTGTGTGTGTGTGTGTGTGTGTGTGTGTACTTACTTTAAGCCCTCCCCAACACAGCATGTGGTACCCTCCTCGCCAACCACTACCACCACTACTACCAACAACCATCACCACCACTATACTAACACTAACACTAACACTCACCAACAATACAATACCATGACCCATGGAGGTATACCTATGATAGAAGGAGGTATACCTCTGACCCATGGGGGTATATCCATGAGTCCTGGGGGTATACCCATAAGTCCTGGAGGTATACCCATGATGAGAAGTATATCCATGACAGGAGGAGGTATACCTATGGGTCCTGGAGGTATACCTCTAACCCACGGAGGTATACCCATGACAGGAGGAGGTATACCCATGGCTTCAGGTATACCTTTCAGTCCTGGAGGTATACCTATGACAGGAGGAGGTATACAATTGAATACAAGTATACCTATGAGTCATGGAGGTATACCCATGATAGAAGGAGGTATACCCATGACAAGAAGTATATCCATGACAGGAGAGGGTATACCCATGACCCCTGGTGGTATACCTTATACCCCTGGAGGTATACCTTATACCCCTGGAGGTATACCCCAGGGAACAAGGGGTATAGGGGGAGGTGTTGGTGAGATGGTAGTGATGGTGGGTAGTAGTGGTATTGGTGGTATTGGTGGTAGTAGTGGTAGTGTTGATCGTGTACATTACCAAGTGGGAGGGGACGTGTACTCCCTCCCACAACGACAACAACAACAACAACAACAACTCCACAATAATGACAACAACAACTACAACCACCACAGCAGCAGCAGCAGTAGTAAGGTACAACAAAAACAACAACAACAACAACAAGAGCTTTGGGTCGGGGGTGACGGCTGCTAAAATGGATTAGTTAATTAATTCAGCTTGTAGTGTTATTAATGGTTGTTGTTACACTATGTGAAAATTAAATTCTGTACCATTTGTCACACTATGCGAAGATACAAAAATTCTGTACCATTTGTCACACTACGTAGATACAAAAATCGTGTACCATTTTTGTCACACTACGTAGATACAAAAATCCTGTACCATTTGTCACACTACGTAGATACAAAAATCGTGTACCATTGTCACACTGTGTAACAAGGTGTGGTGGTGAGGTGTATGTGTGTATTATTGTCATTTTGTGTTAGAGTTACATAGTATGACAATAGCCTAAGCAGCTTTATAGTATACATTCACTCACCCTAGATATTGCTTCATTCACTCACACACACACACATAGGCTGTTTTCACACCAGCGTTCCCAAACACACGTTCGGGAACGCAAAATTTTAACATTCAACAGAGTTAAATGTAACCTTTCACACAACACATTACACACATGACCAACACAACACACACACACACACACACACGTCCAACACGACACACACACACACACACACGTCCAAACCAACATGGACACACACACGTCCAAACCAACACACACACACACACGTCCAAACCAACACACACACACACGTCCAAACCAACACAACACACACACACACGTCCAACACGACACACACACACACGTCCAAACCAACACGGACACACACGTTGTCACTGGTTACTGATGGCAAGCGTGTGTCCAACGCACGTACAAAAATCTAACGTGTTTTTGTACACGCGTCGAACACACGTACAAAAACGTGTTTTTTTTATTACATTATAGGTTGGTGAAGGGTTGTGTCATATAAAGTAAATTTAGCATAAAGTAAATTGTACATTTCCATAATAAATAATAATACTAATAATAAATAATGGTACTTTAACTTGGAAATGGAGTCTAATGGTTCACGGTATTTTAACAGTTCACGGAAATTGTATTTATTTCATTTTTTTCATGATACTCACTATTTCAAATTCACATAATTAAAAAAGAGAACACAGTGTATTATATGTATAGTATTATGTAATATACATAAATGATATTCACACACACATATAATAATATTGTATTAACTTAATTATTAATGGTTTATACCAATAGATATTAAGTAATTACACTGATTTTTAATGTTAATATATTGATGTATAGACAGACGTTTATATTATTATGGTAACACATAATTATGACCTTTAGGGTAATAATATTGGTAACACTGATTTACAACATTTAATATAATTCATTTTGGGTTGTTGAGTAAATATAATTTCTCACTTTTTTTTACATATTTAAATAAGGGGGTGTAGGAATAGGGGGACAAGCTTGGGGGGGTTTAGGGGGGTGCAGTAGTAGGGGACACACACACACACACACACTCTTAGTTAATACCTTCATCTTTGGGTTGTAAATAAACACATTATTATTATTATTATTATTATTATTATTATTGTGATTGTTATTATTGTGATTGTTATTATTATTATTGTTGTTGTTATTATTATTATTATTATTATTATTATTATTATTATTGTGATTGTTATTATTATTATTGTTATTATTTTGTACTGTTGTTATTGTTGTGTGTGTGTGTGTGTGTATTGTATAGTTTGTTTGTTTGTTTGTGTGTACAGTAAACAAACACTCTGTTTGACACACATAACAAACTGTACAATTTGCACACACACACACACACATACATACATATACGAGGGACTAATACACACACACACAGACACACATATACATACAGTACATACATAAATACATACATACATACACACACACGAGGGACTAATACACACACACACACAGACATACATATACATACAGTACATACATAAATACATACATACATACACACGAGGGACTAATACACACACACACACAGACACACATATACATACAGTACATACATAAATACATACATACATACACACACACGAGGGACTAATACACACACACACACAGACATACATATACATACAGTACATACATAAATACATACATACATACACACGAGGGACTAATACACACACACACACAGACACACATATACATACAGTACATACATAAATACATACATACATACACACACACGAGGGACTAATACACACACACACACAGACATACATATACATACAGTACATACATAAATACATACATACATACACACACACGAGGGACTAATACACACACACACACAGACACACATATACATACAGTACATACATAAATACATACATACATACACACACACGAGGGACTAATACACACACACACACAGACACACATATACATACAGTACATACATAAATACATACATACATACACACACACGAGGGACTAATACACACACACACACACACACAGACACACATATACATACAGTACATACATAAATACATACATACATACACACACACGAGGGACTAATACACACACACACACACACACAGACACACATATACATACAGTACATACATAAATACATACATACATACACACACACGAGGGACTAATACACACACACACACACACACAGACACACATATACATACAGTACATACATAAATACATACATACATACACACACACGAGGGACTAATACACATACACACACACACACACACACACACACATACACACACACACACACACACACACACACACTTTTAATTAACTCTACTTTACGTGACTGTGTGTTTGTGCTTATCTTGTGTTGCTTTCACTTCTGTGTGTGTGTGTGTTTTTTTATTACTGTTGTTGTTGTTTGCTGTTATTGTGTGTGTGTGTGTTTTAATGTTTGTATTGTGTATGTGTTTGTATTGTGTGTGTTTTTGTGTGTGTGTGTTTCTGTTTGCTGTTATTGTTGTGTGTGTGTGTGTGTTATTGTTGTTTGTGTGTGTGTGTGTGTGTGTGTGTTTCTGTTTGCTGTTTTTGTTGTGTGTGTGTGTGTGTGTGTTATTGTTGTTTGTGTGTGTGTGTTATTGTTGTTTGTGTGTGTGTGTGTGTGTGTGTGTTATTATTGTTATTGTCTAATTGTTATTGTTATTTTTGTGTTTACTGTGTATATATGTGTGTATGTTATTGTTATTTTATGTCCTGTTACCGTTTTACTGTATATATGTGTGTGTGTTTTTGCACATAATTAAATGCATATGTGTGTTATTCCTGTTACTGTGTGTAGGTACTGTATATGTGTGTATGTATATATACACGTGTGTGTGTATATATGTGTGTTTTGTGCACATAATTAAGTATATATGTGTGTGTGTATATATATATGTGTGTTTTGTGCACATAATTAAGTATATATATGTGTATTTTGTGCACATAATTAAGTACATATGTGTGTGTGTATATATATGTGTTTTGTGCACATAATTAAGTACATATGTGTGTGTGTATATATATGTGTTTTGTGCACATAATTAAATACATATGTGTGTGTGTATATATATGTGTTTTGTGCACATAATTAAGTACATATGTGTGTTCCTTCCATAGGTGTCGTTTCAAGAACCCGACCAGAGTGAGTTATGGAGTACTGAGAAGGCAACAACAACAACAACAACAACAACAACACACAACAACAACAACAACAACAATATGATGGTTATGGAGGAAGTAATGGTGGGGGGGGGTGGGGGGTGCTGAAGGAG
>JAWZYT010005820.1:0-2500 GCA_034508575.1 Petrolisthes manimaculis | reverse complement strand
GACCTGACCTGACCTGACCTGACCTGACCTGCCGTGACCTGACAGGCGTGTGGAGGAGGCTGAGTGTGGTCGAGGCGGGTCACTGAAATTAGTAGTGGTGGTCGGGTCGGGTGGAGGTGAAGCGTCCACACGGGTCATATTACACACACCCAGGGCAAGGCAGGTCGCGGCCATGATTACCCGGTACCTCAACGTACAAGCTCGGGTCAGTCTGGGTGTTTTTTTCCGTTTTTTTCCGTTTTTTTTTTTTTTTTTTTTTGTATGATTTTTTTTTTTTTTTTTTGGTATTTTGTTATTGTGTGTGTGTGTGTTTTGTATTATGTTATTTTTTTTTTTTTTTTTTTTTTTTTTTTTTTTTTTTTTTTTTTGTATATGTGTGTATTTTGTTATTGTGTATTGTGTGTTTGTGTTTGTTTGTGGTGTGTGTGTGTGTTCTAACGTGTGTGTATATATTTACTGGGTAGTCGTGAGTATGTACGTGCGATTGCCGACTATATAACCACTACAGAGAGTGTGTGTATGTGTGTGTATATGTGTGTGTGTGTATTTTATCTTATGTGTGTGTGTGTGTGTAACCCTAACGTGTGTGTATATATATTTACAGGGTAGTCGTGAGTATGTACGTGAGCTGTGTATGTATATATGTGTATGTGTGTGTGTGTTCTAACGTGTGTGTATATATTTCCAGGGTAGTCGTGAGTATGTCCGTGCGGTGGCTGACTATATACCCACTACAGAGAGTGTGTGTGTGTGTGTGTGTGTGTTTTATCTTGTGTGTGTGTGTGTATTCTAACGTGTGTGTATATATATTTCCAGGGTAGTCGTGAGTATGTCCGTGCAGTGGCTGACTATATAACCACTACAGAGAGTGTGTGTGTGTGTATATGTGTGTGTGTGTGTTCTAACGTGTGTGTATATATTCACAGGGTAGTCGTGAGTATGTCCGTGCAGTGGCTGACTATATAACCACTACAGAGAGTGTGTGTGTGTACGTGTGTGTTCTAACGTGTGTGTATATATTCACAGGGTAGTCGTGAGTATGTCCGTGCAGTGGCTGACTATATAACCACTACAGACATCGGTGGTGGGGGACATTCATTACTCAGTTTTAAGAAAGGTGACGTTATTACAGTTACGGCTAAAAAAACATATGCGGAAAATGGTAAGTTAATTATTGGTGGTTATAATAATAATAATAATAATAATAATAATGATAATGATGATGATAATGATGATAATAATAATGATGATAATGATAATAATAATAATAATAATTTTTTGTTATACTACTACTAATAATAATAATAGTAATGATGAACATAGTAATAGTAATAATGATGATAATAATAATTATAATAATAATAATAATGATAATAATAAAAATAATGATAATAATAATAATAATAGTAATGATAATAATGATGTTAATAATAATAATAATAATAATAATAATAATTATATTAAAAATAATAATAATTAAAACATAATTAATTGTATTATTAAGTTGATGAGAATTAATTATATCATTAAATTTATAACATGATTAATTATATGGTTAAATTAATGACATAATTAATTCTATAAGTTTAATGAGTTAATAATAATAAAAAATAATAATTTGTTTAGGTTGGCTTGAAGGAATGTTAGACGGACGAACCGGCTTATTCCCAGTAGAATATGTCATGCCAATAACAACAACAACAAACAATGGCAAGGTAACAACAACAACAACAACAACATCGTCACGTAGACACTCCAACAACAACAACAACAACAACAACAATGCCAGACACGTGGCGGCAGCAGAAACGGAAAAAAGACACGGATCGAGATCGGTAAGTTTTATTTTTATTTTTGTTAATGCTAAAAAAAGTTTATTATTAATAGTTTTTTCATGATGAAAAAATATTATTCTTATTAATAATATTTTATTTATTTTTTGTTCAAAAAAGGAAAAATGTTATATGTAAAAAACAAATATAATATTTGTAAAAAAAACAAATAATATTTGTAAAAACAAAATAATATTTGTAAAAAAAACAAATAATGTTTGTAGCTAATGTTGTTGTGTTTTTTCATTAAAAAATATACCTGGTATATAAAATATTGTTCTTGTATAATAATGATGTTTTTGTTTCTTACAAAACCAACATACAAATTTATATTATTGTTTATTATTAATTATTATTATTTATTTATTGTTTATTATTAATTATTATTGTTTATTATTGTTTATTATTATTTATTATTGTTTATTATTATTTATTATTGTTTATTATTAATTATTATTGTTTATTATTATTTATTGTTATTTATCTCCACAGAATCGACTTGATACAACAGAAATAAGTGTATCCGAAGAGACCTACAGAGAGACATACAGAGAGACCTACAGAGAGACCTACAGAGAGACCTAACAAGAAGTCCAATGATAATGAGCGATGGTGAAAATAATAATAATAATAATAATGAAGGCGGGAGAAGAAGAAGAAGAAGAGAT
>JAWZYT010005819.1:12500-22992 GCA_034508575.1 Petrolisthes manimaculis | reverse complement strand
CGCTCGACCTATCCTTCTGCTAATGTTGTTGTTGTTTGTTATTGTTGTTAGGGCTGTTGTTGTTGTTTTGTAGTTGTTGTTGTTGTTGTTGCTATTTTGTCGTTGTTGTTGTTGTTGTTTTGTTGTTGTTGTTGTTGTTGTTTTTGTTTTGTTTTTGAGGATGGTTGTCCATGGTGGTAGTGGTGATATTGGTGGTTGGGGATGAAAATGGAGGAGGTGAGCTGGTGGGGTTGCTGATGGTGGGAGGAATACAATAACGATAGGGTGGTTGTGTTGATGGTGGTGATGATGGTGATGGTGGTGTTGGTAACGGTGGTGGTGATGGTGTTGTTGTTACACCGCCCAGAAGGGAGGGTGTATTGTTTTCGGTGCCGCATATTTATTTATCTGTTCGTGTGTTTGTTTATGGTCTAGCGTCCACAGGTTTAGCAGTATGATGTTCATTTTTTTTCTATTGATAGATATTCATCATAAAACAAAATGATTAACTTTTGGGCAAAATCGGTCAAAGGTCAAGGTCACAAAAAAATATAGATAGCAAAGGGGGAGTGGTTGCTGGCATCTTTAAGGGGCGGTGTTGCCATCGAATGATGTCTTGTTGTTGTTGTTGTTGTTGTTGCTGGTGGTGGTGGTGGTGATGGTGATGGTGGTGGTGGTGGTGGTGACTTCACTTGGGGCGAGGTGGGTCACCAGGCCGACTTTGCTCCAAAACAAACACGACACACTTTTTGTTTGTCGCAGTGTGTGTATGTGTGTGTGTGTGTGTGTGTGTGTGTGTGTGTGTGTGTGTGTGTGTGTGTGTGTGAGAGAGAGAGAGAGAGAGAGAGAGAGAGAGAGAGAGAGAGAGAGAGAGAGAGAGAGAGAGAGAGAGAGAGAAAGAGAGAGAGATCGTTTGCATACGAGTTACTGTACAGTATACTGTGAATTTTGTGTGTGTGTGAAAACGGGCCGTTCGTATGTATAAATAATGGATGTGTGTTCGTCCACAACAGGACTATACCTATTTACTCACTTAGACGTACTACGGCCCTAACACTAATCTACACACACATGCTTACGGTGGGTTGGTCGAGGTGTGTAGAGAAGGGGGAAGGGGGGAAGAGGAAGAGTTAGATAGGGTCGATGAGGTCAAGGCAGGGGTTGGAAAAAGGGGAGGACTAGGGAGATAAATCAAGGGGACACACAGCAGAGGGGAAGAGGAGAATGGAAGCACACACACAGGGGAGAAGGGGAGTAGGAAAAGGGGTCATGCGGGAAAGAGAGAACGGGACAGAAGTGGGATACACTGGAGAGAGAGAGGGGGACTGGCTGTGAAATCAAGGGGCGTCACCCAACAGAGAGGAGGGGAAGGGAAACAGAGGGAAGGGAAGCGCTGCACCATTGATTACACACACATTACAACACCACCTCATGCGGATAAATTTATTACTCTAATCTGGCGAACACCGCGTTTGAATAAATGACATTACAGATGATGGATACACCAACAAGCGTACAGTACAGAACAAAATTATGGATCACCTGTTCTTCTCTAACTCGTAAATATATTTATCCTTCACGCTTAAAATATAAAACACACATACAGTATTGTGCCCATATATATAAAATCCTGCATGTAGCCATATAAAAACTCGGAGCTTGAAAAACTATTTATTTAATGAATCACTGGTAGGGAGTGTGTGCCAGACTCTTGCCTAAGGCTGTACATATTTAGTTCACTGATTGATATAGATTTTATGCCCGGTGGCCACTATAGGGGTTATTGGGCGGTGGGGGGGGGGACGTTGGAATAGGAGTGAGTGGCTTATCAGTTCGTCAAATGGGAGAAGTGTTTGTTTTTGTGGCACTCAAAAGGCTGATCGTTTTGGTAAATTATGGACGTTGATTTTTTTTTGCAGTAGTGAGAGTACAGATGTTGTTACTTGAAAGTCACAAAATTTGCCCAATGTAAAGGACACAAACTTTACATCCAGCATACATACCCTCCCAACGTCATCAACCCCTACACCTCCTGGGTTTGATTCAGTGCCGGAGGGATGGAATCGGAGGGGCTACTCTCTAAGAATTTCTTTGTAATTAAGCTTATGGCGAATCAGTTAGATGAATTTCAAATTAGACTTGTGAGGGCTGATTCAATTTATATGCGAGGAATTATTCTTCACTTATCATACTATTGCCTGGTCTGTCTTTCTGTCTCTCTTACAACTTCTCTTATTCCTTCAGAGTGCTGACGAGATCACTGGATTGGGTAGCACAACAAGAGTTACGGTTGATGGGTTCTTAGGCCTGGGGGTACAGGACACAGAACATGCCCGTGTGCCATTAGGAATTACCCTCTTCCCCTGCCCCCCTGCCCCCCTCAGTAACATATCTCACTACTGTACTGTACCTCCTTGTTGGCTCCTTTTGTGGGATCCGAACATCTGTGGGACTTCTATTAAACTGCCTCGGGACTGTTCGGCCAGACAGTCTAGAGAACAATAACAACAACAACAACAACAACAACAACAACAACAATAACAGAAACAACACCATCACCACCACCGCCATCGTCACCACCACCACCACCACCAACAACAACAACAACAACAACAATAACAGCAACAACACCATCACCACCACTGCCATCGTCACCAACAACAATAACATGAACAAGAAGAACTTCGACGACAACAACAACAACAACAATAACAACTTCATATCTGGGGGTTAAGGGCGATATTGGCACGAAAAATTGACAAAAAAACACCGGATAAGTGCAAATCTCTGGTCTGAAAGCCCCTGATCCCATAATCAAGGCTGTAATTTTTGTTCGGATTTCAGCATCGAATTAATGTCGATAGGATGACGAGGATGTGTGAGTGTGTGAGTGTGAGTGTGAGTGTGAGATTCCAGGGTCGTGATGGAGTGATAGCGGATGATGAGGATGTGTGAGTGTGTGAGTGTGAGTGTGAGTGTGATATCCCAGGGTCATAACAGTGTGATAGTTGCTCTTACTCATATTCTCATGATAAATTAATAAGAACCATTTTTCAAGTCACATTCGAAGGCATATAATAAAATCGTGTTAGATCCAAGAGGGAAGTAACCTTGGTGGGAAATTTACACATATATTTGGTGAAATGACTGACTAGAATATTTACGTTCATCACCTTTTATTCATCACCTTTATATGGGAATTAACTGAATCATTAGTGTGTGTATCGAGAAATGATTTATATCGAATTAACTGACTGATATTTACTTTCTTACAACACATTTAAGGTGTCGCGTTAATAAAGTTTACTAGGGGATATTGTACATCTGCTTTGATTATAATATATATAATAAAATATTTGATAATATTGGACCTGATTCCAAAAAAAACAAACAATACTAATGAATTATGTGATTTTTGTTAATAATATGACTCTTGTACATAGAGGAGGGATAGGAAGCACAAAAGGAAATGGGAGGTCTGAAGGGACACAAAAATCCAACTGAGTACTGTCCACATCACTACAGGGAACAACTTTTTGCGAGGATTTTATACAAGTACTTTATACAAGTATTTTATAAAATTTACAGAACATGATAGGACTTCACTTCTATCCCATTTTCTTTGATTTCAAGGGATAAAAAGTTACTGATTTCAGATTCACCGACGAGATGACAAAAAAAAAAAAAAAAAAAAAAAAACACATCCAGACGAATAACCAAAGCAAACCATCTGGTATAATAATACTGTATAGCTTACATACTACTACTAATACATCCGTGAATATCTTCGTTACACCCGGACACTGAAGGCGTTGTCAATCTGCACCATGAATCTTGTGGAAGGTAATAATGTGTCTGGCTGTGTCCTGACTCGCTTCATTTGTTTCTTTTACCTCGCTTAATTTTCTTTCCCCTTCTCCATTAATCTCTTTCCTCTCCCTCCCACCCACCCACCCACCACTAACCTTCTCTTCCTCCTCCTCCTCCTCCTCCTCCTTTTCTTTCTCCTCCTCCTACTCCTCCTCCTCCTCCTCCTCCTCCTCCTCCTCCTCCTTCTCCTTCTCCTCCTCCTCCTTCTCCGTTTGCCATCCCCGTGAAATGGAAAATAATGACCGTACTTCCACCTAATAGCACCAACACTTGGAAGCTGTTAATGGTATTGTGGTGTGGTGGTGGTGTTGGTGTGATGTGGTGTAACGTGGGTGGTGTGGTGTGGTGTTGGTGGTATGGTGTGGTGTGGAGTGGTGTAATGTAGTGTGGTATGGTGTGGTGTGGTGTGGCGTAGGTGGTGTGGAGTAGTGTGATGTGTTTTAGGTCGTGTGGTGTGGAATGGTGGCGGCGGCGGCGGGGCGGCGGCGGCGACGACGAATAATAATAAAAAAAAATAATAATAATAAAAAAAGTTAATTATTAGAAAAAAAAATTAATATAAAATAATAATAAAAAAAATATATTATTAAAAAAACTATTAAAAGGACTAATTATTAAAAAACGACGGGGGATGCGGCGAGCGAAGAGAGCGGCGAGAGGGGGCCGAGCGCAGCGACGTGCGAGCGGAGCGAGCAGCGCCGCAGGCAAAAGCACCCACGGCGTAGCCGTGGTGGGCGAAGCCCAGTGCTTGTATTTATTATTATCATTATTATTATTATCATCGTTATCATCCGACATTAATATTAATCCTCATTTACCCTTTGTTCTGCTCCCTCCCTCTCTCTCTCTCTCTCTCTCTCTCTCTCTCTCTCTCTCTCTCTCTCTCTCTCTCTCTCTCTCTCTCTCACACACACACATATAAACACAAACAGAAACACACACACACATACACACAAACACACACACACACACACACACACACACACCCATGCACACTTTATATTCCACACCACCACCACCACCTGACTCATTCCCCATCCACAGTTTCAAGCTTCTGTCTAACTTCCTCCTCCTTCTCCATCCCTCTCCCTTGTATACACACACACACACACACACACACACACACACACACACACACACATACATAGATACAGACATAGACACAAACACACTCATACAAACACAAACACTCATACACAAACACACACACACACAGATACAGACACAGAGACAAATAAAAACACACATAAAACACACACATCTTACAAACACATACATACACACACACACACACAAACACACACAGACACAGACACACACACACACACACATAGACACACACAAACACACACACACACAAACACACAGACACACACACACATAGACACAGACACAGACACACACATTCCTCTGGCCCACTCGATCCCACCCACTCATCGACGGTGAATGTCCCCCAGATTATGATTACCCGTGCAAGGCGACAATTAGAAGCAAAGAAAGAAAGATACTAAAAAAGGGTTGAGAAAGTGACGAAAATGTAAAAGGTTAAGAAAGTGACGAAAATGAATAGGTAGAGAGGAGGCTAGAGAAAGAAAGTATGAGAGGTTGGGGTGGGGGGGAGGGAATGGGTTGGATGGTGAGAAGAGGTGAAGGTGGGTAGTGATTATGGAAAGAGGGAGGGTGGGAAGAAATGGGTTGGAGGAGGTGAAAGGGGGTAGTAATTATGGAAAAAGATGGGGTGAAGAAATGGGTTGAATGGGTAGGAGGAGGAAAAGGTGAATGGGGGTAGTGATTATGGAAAAAAGATGGGGGGTGAAGAAATGGGTTGAATGAAGGTTGGATGGGTGAGAATTAGGAGGGTTGGCTGGAGGGGAGGTAAGAGAGGGGAAGGGTATAGTGATAAAATCTGTCCAACTAAGGATAACAAGTCCTGGTTCAGATCCCTGGCTGCCTGTACGTGTCATTCCTACTGAAGAAGCAGAGTCTGAGTTGAAGGATCACAGGGGTAAAGTTTTAATAACTGGATGGTTGGGTAGAGGAGGAGGAGGAGGAGGAGGAAGAGGAGGAGGAGGGGTAGGGCAAGGAGAAGAGTGGCTCATAGATAAAAATGAGAGAGAGAGAGAGAGAGAAAGAGAGAGTGAGAGAGAGAGAGAGAGTCAATGAAAACCTCTCTAATACTCGATACTGAATAACATATAACAAGCCTGGAAGCGTTAATATTTCCCTTTCCAGTTAGTTGTGTGATACCTTGTCTGATGCACCTGGAATAAATAACTAGACTAAATATAAACGTAACTCTATTGCAATTTCTGTTATATTAACATCCACAGAAATAGCCTACCGTTAGCAAATACCATTCTTAGTGATTTATGATTTTATTTATGATTCCCTTCCAGTTTCATATTTCCTTAAGGGGATGCGGGGGTAAGGGGACAGGCTTGGGGGGTGCGGGGGGTGTTGGGGGGTGCGGGAGTAGTAGGACAGGCTTGGAGGTGGGGGGTTAGGGGGTTGCGGGAATAGGAGACAGGCTCTCTACCCACCCCAAACCTGTCCCCCTATTCTCGCAACCTCCCAGTCACCTCTCACCCCTAAGCCTGTCCCTTATTCCCTCACCCCCTTAACCAAAGGATATAAACTACAACCTGGTAGTCATAAATAAAACTCCACTTTATAATTCCCTTCCAGTAACATATTTCCTTAAACAAATTATATAAAATACAACTTGTTAATCATAAATAAAACTCCACTTTATGATTCACTTCGAGTAACACATTTCCATAACCAAAATTATATAAAATCCATCTTGTTAGTCATAAATAAAACTGCAAGTAGTGTGTAGTGTAGGACCATCATCGTGTCTGGTTAATAACGCTGTGTGTTTCCTGGATCAGAAACTTCGAGCGTTGGAAAAACTTTAAAAACGAAAACTTAAGAGTGCCCCAAAGAGGAATGGAGGGAATACCGCCGGGAATAACACAGAGGGATAATAAGAAACCTTCATGCACTTAATTAAGGAGGAAGACAGGGAAATAAAAGTATAGTTATAGACAGGCACTATCATGAGTAGAATAAATGACAATAATAGCTGAAGTAACACAGACTGCATGACAACCCAGGGATTAAAAACAACAACAACAACAACAGGTGGTATCCAAAGAGCCAGACGGAAAAGATACGATTAGAGAGGATGTCGGAGTGAACTGGAAAAAAACAACAACACAGCACTCACTCACTCACTCAGCTAAAGGTAGAACAAAAAATATGGCGAGTCATTATTTACACAACGATTGATGGTGCTGCTGCTGATGATGTTGATGTTGATGTTTACTGGGGTATCATCATTGCGAGAAATGGTTAAATACACTGAAAGCTTAAGAGGCCAGAGACTTCCCGGGAGCTGGTGGGACCTGAGGTGATAGCCAGATTAATTCCTGCCTCGTGCAATATTTATATATCCCTCCAGGACATTGACTAGGAAAGGACAGGGGAACGTTGGACAGGTCAGAGTAAGGTAGGACAGGGCAGGGTAAGGTAGGACAGAGTAGAGTAAGGTAAGAAGAGGCAGGGGGAACAAGAAATGGACATGGTAAGGTAGGACAGGGGGCAGGGTAAGGTAAGACGAGACAGGGAGGACATGACAAGACAGGGTAAGGTAGGACAGGTAGGTATAGAGGGTAAAGCGAGGTAGAGGAGACATGACAAGGCTAACTAGGGCACGACACGACAGGAGAGCACTTCATTTGTATAACATCGGGGTCTGCTAAATAATATGATTGGGTTAAGAATTCTCTGATACATTGGGAACATGGTGGTACACATTGATCTTTATACTACACTCATGATACATTGGTGTGGACACATTTGGTATTCTGACACATGAATGGTATACTCTCACACATGGTACACTCATACACATATGGTACACTTACACATATGGTACACTCACCCACATGGTACACTCACACACATCTAGTACTTTGACACATATGGTGGAGTGATACACGATGTCCAGGAAGTGTGTGAGGTGAGGGTGGTGATGGTGAGGGTGGTGTTGGTGTTGGTGTTGTTGGTGGTGGTCAGAGGGAGGGTGAGGGTGTTGGTGTTGGTGTTGGTGGTGGTCAGGGGGGTGAGGGGTGGGTGGGGGGGGGGGAGGGTGACTGTTAAGCATCACCCTGATAATTAAATTCCTATGTAAATTTCTCTTTGTCGTCCTCACACCTGACATATTTTATAACCGGCTGCTTTTAGGGCCACTCTGAGGGGGGAGGGGGGGGAGGAGGAGGAGGAGGTAGGGGAAGGATGGGGTTTATGGGGAAGGGGTAGTTGTAGGAGAGAGTAAAGGGGGGTGTAGGAGTGGGTAGGATAAATGGGTGTAGGAGTGGGTAGGATAAATGGGTGTAGGAGTTGGATAAAGGGGTGTAGGAGTGGGTAGGATATAAGGGTGCAGGAGTGGGTAGGATAAAGGGGTGTAGAAGTGGAGTAAAGAGGTGTAGGAGTGAAGTAAGGGGAGTAGGAATAAGTTAAATGGGTGTACAAGAGCGGTAAAGGGGGGGACACACAAAATTATTGAAGTAAAGAGTGGATGGAGATGTGGACTAAGCGTTTACATGTAAGCGACGTGGAATAAAGAGTGGATGTAGATGTAGAATAAAGAGTGGATGTGGATGTAGAGTAAAGAATGGATGTGGATGTAGGATAAAGGGTATAGAATAGAAGTGAGGCAAAGAGATACTGGAGTAAAAATAAAAGGGACAGAAAAGGAGTAAAAACCAAGGGGTCATGATTGAAAAAAAAATGGGGTCAAAGAAAGGGTGATGGGATATTATTATTATTATTATTGGGTCAGAGTTCGGGGGTTTAAAAGGAAAATGGGAAGAAAGAACAGAAGGAAAAAAGAAAGGAAGGAAAAAAGGAGGAAAATAGGTTATTGGTGATATTATGTTCCTTCTTGGGGAGGAAATTAAAAGTTAAGGAGGTGGAAAAGTGAGGCAGTGGGTGGAAAAAAAGTGTTGGGGGTTAAGGGCAGCTTTTCACGATTCCTCCAAACTATATATACCAGGAAACAGACAACCATAATAATGTTACTTAATTTTATAGGGATTCTGTTTCGTGGCATAGTTAGGAGGAATTAGAAGCCTTCCGATTTACCAACATGTGAATCTTTCCTTAAGGTGGGTAATTCACTTTTGTTACATTTGGAGTGCCTTGATTCCTCCAAAATATGCCAGGAAACAGGACCAGATGAATAAAATAAAATGGGTGTTCTGTTGCTTGGAATAGTTTGGAGGAATACTTTGCTCCAGATTTAGTGGAGTGAAATAAGGATGGGAAGCAAACAAGGGGAGGCGTTAACAGTGTGGAAAATGGGGGGGTGGGGGGGGGGGAAATGTATGGGTTAGGGAAAGGGAAAGGGAGTGGGTAAGGGAGTGGAAAAAGGGATTGAGTGATTGATTGATATTAAGGACCTCAACAACGAGGTCATTAGCGTCAGGAGAAGATGATAGAGAGACGAGACAGGAAGCAGGAAGGAAACAGAAGTGGAAATGGGGATGGAAAAGAGCTAGGTTAGTGGGTGGATGGAAATGGAAATACGAGGTGGAAAGTCAGAGTAAAAAAAGAAAAACAAAATAGAATGTAAAAGGTTGGTAAAGGTTTGAGTGGGTCGGAGGAAAGGAGGGTAAGGGTGAGAAAAATAAAAGTGTGGGTTAAGAGAAAATTATATCTACTAAATAATATGGTAGAATTTAATAATAAAAGGTAGGGAGGGAGGGAGGGAGAGGGGAGGGGGCCTTTCATATTCTTCTGTGCTGGAATACGGTAAAATATATGGAATTGTGTGGAAGACTGACGAAGAAGTTGAACTAAAATTAAACACTTTATTAATAACTGTACAATATTGTCTTTATGTGTAGAGGTATATTGTTTTAAAGATAATGAGTTTACATATTATTATTATTGTTATTATTGTTATTATTATTATTATTATTATTATTATTATTATTATTATTATTATTATTATTATTATTATTATTATTATTATTATTATTATTATTATTATTATTATTATTATTATTATTATTATTATTATTATTATTATTATTATTATTATTATTATTATTATTATTATTATTATTATTATTATTATTATTATTATAATGATAATATCAATAATAATAATTATCATCATTATTATTATTATTATTGTTATAATTATTATTATTAGTATTAGTATTAGTATTAGTATCATTATTATTATTACGGTTCTTATAATACCACCATCGCTTTACGAGGCCTAGGCCTTGTACGAGTGATAAAGTCACAAAATATACCTTTAAAGAGTTAAACTAAAGGTTTTAGTTTATAAAAGCATATTCAGTCTTTTTTTTCTTTACTTTATGGAAATAATGAGTCGACAAAACAAATTATTTTGAGTCGTTTTACACTGGCACTTATTAGTTATGTTAATCTCTAATGTTACTATAATGTAACATTTCATCAAAGAGTGATGAGTGTACAGCTGGTATGTCATATTTGCTGGTGACAACAGCCAAACTGGCAGCCATAAACATGTGACGATTCGGCAGGCAGGGGAGCATGTTGCAGTTATATTGATAATTAACCCGTTATAGCGTCATACTGTTGC
>JAWZYT010005819.1:0-7500 GCA_034508575.1 Petrolisthes manimaculis | reverse complement strand
TCCCTTCCCCATCCCTCCCCCCTTTCCTCCCTTCACCATCCCTCCTCTTTCCTTCCCTTCCCCACCCATCCCTCCCCCTTCCTCCCATCCCCATCCCTCCCCCCCCCCCCCCCGTCCTCCAATTATCAGGCTCGTGCTAGGCCAACTCACATGTGCGTCTTATCTCGTATTCCGTGTCTCGTCGTTCCTCATTTCAGTCAGTTTTTCTTTCCTTTTTAGCGTCAACATTATTAGTGTCTCGTTCAGTATTATTTCAGTCTTGAGTTTCATTGTATTATTATTATTATTATTATTATTATTATTATTATTATTATTATTATTATTATTATTATTATTATTATTATTATTATTATTATTATTATTGTGTGTATTTCCATCTTGTTGCTTCATTGGGCACAAAAACACGAGCATATGTTCACTCAGACACTTGTGTACAGAATTACGTGTAAAATACAAAAAGTCGTCATCACATCAGGAGATTGCTCATTTCTGTCAGTAAACAATTACGTTAGTTCAATTAGGCAAACACACACACACACACACACACACACACATACACACGCACACACACACACACACACACACACACACACACACGCACAAACACACACACATACACACACACACACACACTCGCTCGTGAACGTCACTGCTATGAGATATATACATTGGTCTCTTATTGTACCTGCTTCTTTTTTCTTTTTTTTATCTATCTATCATTAAATAACTACAGTACTGCCGCTCTGGTAATAGACTCGCTCTCATGAATGACCGAAACTCGCAACAGCCAACCAGAGATTAGAAGCTGATCAAAATTTAATGGAAGGCATAAACTCTATACAATATGACAGACAGCCGACAGTCACCCTCCCTCTGCCTAAAATAATCCAGTGACAAGGTAGAGTATAAATTTACGTATAGGTGACAAAGTAGAGTATAAAATAACGTGTAGGTGAACATGAAAGTAGGATTGATTGATTGATATTAGGCGCCGCAACAGCGAGGTCATATAACGCCAGAAAAAGGTGATAGAGAGGAATGATGAAAGTAGGATAAGTAGAGTATAAAATGACGTGTAGGTGAACATGAAAATAGGATAACTGTACAGTAGACTTCCCATTTCGTCCCCATTATGTACTATTGATTTATCCCATCGAATTCCAGTATAGGCCTTTACCGGGATGAGGCTGTATGTCCCTGTACTGGCCATTCTCACCATTGGTATTGGATGATAGTGTCGTGTTGTTGTTGTTGTTGGATATGGTGGTGGATATGGATGTGGTGGTGGAGGTGGTGGTGGTGTTGGTGGTGGTGGTGTTGTTGTTGTTGGTGGTGGTGGTGATTGTGGTGGTGGTGGTGGAGGTGGAGGTGGTGGTGGTTTTGGTGTTTAAAACTAATCGTGTTGTGGTTGTGTTGGCTGTGGTGGTGTTTCTGGTGACTGTGGAGTTAATTTTATTGTTATTATTGATGGTGGTGAGGGTGGTGGAGGTAGATGTGATGGTTGTGGTGGTGATTGTGGTGTTGGTGGTAGTGGTGGTAATGGGGGTGTTGTTTTGTTGCAAGCAGCGTTATATTGTTGCATTGCGTAGTACTGGTGTGTGAGGCAAGGTGAGGCAGGTGTGAGGAAAAGAACGACAGAGTATCGGACAAGGTGAGGTAATTGTATATCTGATGTGTGTGTGTGTGTGTGCATATATAAATTCGTGTATGTGTGTGTGTGCGTATATAAATTCATGTGTGAGTGCGTATATAAATTCGTGTGTGAGTGCGTATATAAATTATTGTGCATGTGTGTGTATATAAATTCGTGTGTGTGTGTGTGTGTGTTCGTGTGTACTTGGGCCTCTCATTGCGCGCCTTGCCTGGCACCCCTCGTTGAGTGAGCATGCAAGCAGAAGGGCAGGCAGGAAGGAATTCTTGTTAGGTGGGCCAAGGTGCGGCAGAGTGTGAGGCAGAGAAATGGAGGGTGTGAGGCAGAGAAACGGAGGGTGTGAGGTAGGGTGTGAGGCAGGGTGTGAGGTAGGATGTGAGGTAGGATATGAGGTAGGATGTGAGGCAGGATGTGAGGTAGGGTGTGAGGTAGGGTGTGAGGCAGGATGTGAGGTAGGGTGTGAGGTAGGATGTGAGGTAGGATGTGAGGTAGGATGTGAGGTAGGATGTGAGGTAGGATGTGAAGCAGAGTATGGGAGATGTGAGACAGTACCGTATGTGAAGCAGGGTGAAGAAAAGTGTGAAAGAGAATGAGGGAAAGTGTAAGGCATGGGTTTGAAGTAGGTTGCAACGGGGTGAGACAATGGGTTAGTCAGGGCGTGAGGCAGGGTGAGGCAAAAAAGTAAAGGGAAGGTGTGAGGCAGGGGTGAGCTGGGATGAGGTGAAATGGTGTGAAAAATGCTGCAGTACTGATATAAGAGGCATGGCAGGGTGGCAGGGTAGAGTAGTAAGGTTAGGAGTAGGACAGGGTATGATGAGACAGAGTGAGGCAATAGGTTAGGTTAGGTTAGGTTAAGTTAGGTTAGGTTAGGTTAGGTTAGGTTAGGTTAGGTTAGGTTAGGTTAGGTTAGGTTAGGTTAGGTTAGGTTAGGTTAGGTTAGGTTAGGTTAGGTTAGGTTAGGTTAGGTTAGGTTAGGTTAGATTAGGTGAGGCAATAGGTTACGAGAGTCGATGAGTCATTACCACAACTACTTGAGTACATTATCGTAACCTTTAAACAGAACATTTTCCCCCTTGATGGTAGTGCGTGGGAGAGAATGGGACGGTGAAGGGAAGGAATGAGTGTGGGAGGAGAGAAATGGTGGATTATGTGGTGGAACGTGGGTCTAGAGAGATTAAGGAAGTGGTTGGGAGGGAAGAAAAAGAAGGAGGCAAGGCAAGGACGAAAGGAAGTGAGTGGAGAATATGACTGGAAAGAGGAGAGACGGGAGGGAAAAATAAATACTAGAAATAACTTTAGGAAAGGGAAATTAGGAGATGAGTTGGAAAGACAGAGTTAGGGAGGAGGCAGAGAGTGTTAGGAGGAAAGAAATATGGTAAGACTCGAGATATAGAGAATGTAAGAGTAGAGAGAAGTGAGGACTAGAAGGACAAAGAAGGAAAACAACACGAAAGGATACAAGGAAAATTATGAAAGAAGTAAATATAAAAACAGTAAATGACCAAGTATGCAATTCCCTCCTGTCATCACTCCATCATCATCATTCTCATTATCTCTTATCTTCTATCATTAGTCTCATTTTCACTCGTCTATCACCGCTCCCTGGTTCTTCATTCTGTCATCACTCCTCTCTCCTTACTTTTCCCTCTTTACTCCCATCACAACTTCTCTATCATTATCATTTCATTACCTTTCCCCTACTATCATCCCCTTTATCATCAGTCTATCAATCATTACGTCTTCTTCAGTATGCAATATAAAGAGGCAAAAACCTGGATTAAAGCTTAAGTGACTCAGATCATCTTTACTTACTTTTAACCTGAAGAAACAAACAATATCATATTACAACGTTATCAGTGAAGCTTCTCAAATGGCGCTTACATATATACTGTACTATTAAAATGAAGGGAATCTGTGTGTATTTTTACCAGAATAAAATCTACTCACTTTATATCACATTTTCCCTACCTCACCCTCCCCCCGTTTACCCCCGACTCCTCCCACGTTAGGTCGTCCCTGCTATTACCTATTCTGGGCTGCCTTACCATATAGTCTCCTCTCGTTGTCTGTACCTTGCTTCTACATAATTATTCCTTCCTTCCCTACCATACATTCATCATCTTTCTGTTCTATCGTATCTCAGTAACATTCATCGTCTTACTGTCGGTTCTTATCTCTAACCTCTAACTTATTCTCTTCTTCTGCCTTACATTACGCATCTCAATCTCATTATTCTTTGCCCCTTCCTGCTCTATCCTATTGTATCACACATTCATCGTCTTTCTGTTGGTGTTTGCCTCTAACCTATTCTATTCTGCCATATACTGTACTACACATCTCAGTCTCGAAATACGTCGCCCCTGCCTGCTCTATCCTTTCATGCCACACATCTACACAATGTATATATATATATATATAATTTTTATATGTGGCCTCTATTCTTACCTGCAGCCACCCCTCTCAGCACACACACCCCACCGTCATTACGCTCACCTTCCATCACCCATCGATTCACCCACCCGTTATCTCGCTCACCGAACCTAGGGGCTGGGTGGTAATCAGGCTATTGGTACGGCCTTCTCATCTTCACATCCACATTAGGGTTGCATTCAAGATTTTTTTTTTCTAGTGTACTCGTATATATCGTTACTTTATTGTTGTGTATTCGGTGTTCTGTTAATTGTTATGGAGTAAGTCAGCTGTTACTCATAATAATTCTTGTATCCCTAAAACTCTGGCTAAATATATCTACACTATTCGTTGCTTCTAATTCTGGCTGCAACAATTTTGAGATTACATTAATTCTCATAATCCCCTCTGCTAGGAAGTTATGATTTTGCTTATTTACATGAGATTGATTTGCTTGTTTGGTGTTTTAAGTTAACAAGATTTCACCAAAAATGTGTGTTGATTACCGAAGGCTTCGAGACTGGCAAAAATAGATTAGATTTTGGGATAGATTTTACATGGATGAGGATTTTTTTTTTCTTCCTTGGTGGAGGGATAGATCATGATCAAATTACACAGGAGGACTAAGTATTTTGAGATCTAAAAATTATTGAACGGTCCGGAAGTAAGTGAAACGTGGGTAGGTATATCCGTAGACTTTATTTGCCGTTGGGGCGGGTCTACTCGAAAGTCCTAGACTCTCAAAAGCCATTCTTGTTTTATTTAGTGTTATTATGCTTTCAAAAGGAGCATCAATTTATTCTTTTCTTCAAATGACAATATTGAAAAATTAGCAGCTTTTTTACTTTTCGTGTACCTATTGTTCAAGCTGCAAAAAAAAAAAAAAAAAAAAAAAAATAATTAACCTTACTTGTTCCAATGCATTTAACTTACATTTCCAGTAATGAGTAATGAATTAGTTAATTGCTCACTGGTTTCACCTTTCATAATCGGCAGCAAGAATAATACTGCATATAATCAACGAACATATATTGCAATTTCACTTGCTGAAACTTTAACTGAATTTAAATTAATCTGCAACAATAAATAATTGGTGAACTTCATAAGTAGTGTGTGGCCATATTTTGTGCGTCATTCCGAAGAGTGGTCAAATTATTATCAACCTTTGGATTACTAAATATCCCTGAGACACAGAAATGCCTTTATGAAATAGAGGAGATGAACGGAGAGAGGGGGAACAGTCTGGTATATGCATTACACACTACTGTATATTAGTCCTTGCAAATATAAGCGGCATATTATATCAACCAACTGGGATAAAAATAACTCCATGGCCACTCTTACTCCAATGGGACAGTTTGTTGTGGGTGGACTGGAGTGTTAGTGACTCCTTCAAATTAGTCTATAAAACAGATGCCTTACACGTTATTGAGGCACTAGTCGGATTCACGGCGTAGTTTGGAGGAATAAGTAGGCTTCAATTTAATAACAACGATTGACCTCTTTAATTAAATTATCTTGGGTCTGTCTTGGGGATGGAAAGGTAATATCATACAACAGAATATGGGGCAATATAGAAACACAAACAGATTACCTATATAATACTCCATTATTTTAAACCTGTCGAAAAAGCACCAACTCATTTATTTAATTGATATTCTTTTTCACTTAATGTAATGCAGTTCAAGATAAATTAACCCAAAATAATATTCTCTACACAACTCTTTACTTTTCTGCAACCCATAAACAAGGGAATGTACCCTACGGAAAACGTATATGGAAGGTCAAATATAAGGGAATAGGTGTATTTCAGCCATGATAAATAAAAATAAATGATAATATTGCACTATAGACAATATACAATTTCCGCATATTTAACCCAACGCCTCAGAACAGAAGCGTCGTAAGAATATATGTGGAAGGTTGATAGGCCACTGCTACTCCGAAAGGTAGACTAGTGTGTGTGTGTGTGTGTGTGTGTGTGTGTGTGTGTGTGTGTGTGTGTGTGTGGCGCAGGACTAAGCGTATAATTTCTCTACAACTTCTCTTGCTCCCCTTCTGGATATGCCCACCAAACTATATCCTATTTTCACATCGGCCGTCAGTTTAGTTAGGGCTTCGATGTTTTTATTTCTGGGTGATGGGGTGTGGAGCACTTGGCTACATTAGATTCATTCACAACTGCATAATAAAGGGAGTCGTTTCATATCAAAGAAATAATAAGGGTTGTTGATTCCTCCAAACCTTGCTATAAAATCGGTTTCCCCTTACTACTCGTGTACTGAAGTGATCTGTTTTCCTTCATAGTTTAATTAAAGGAATCATTAGTTATGCAAATCACCCAAAGCAAGTGTAATTACCCCATTAATGTTTACTGCACTTCTTTCTAGCCATGTACTGTATAAACTGTGTATTATTGCCCTCTCAGGTGTTATTTTCAGTGTGTGTTTATCCCATATCGAATGTCAGGGAGGATATCACGCTTTGATTAAAAAATGGGGTACAAAAATAATGATGTAAAAACGACACACGGTAGGGTCATTATAGAGTACATGGCTAATAAATATTTCATGAAGCTATATATTTAGTTTTCAAGGAACATTACTCTCTCTCTGTCTGTCTCTCTGGCCGTCTCTCTCTCTCTCTCTCTCTCTCTCTCTCTCTCTCTCTCTCTCTCTCTCTCTCTCTCTCTCCGCTCGTACTTCTCATCTTTTTTCCTTTAGTATTATTTGCTATATCCCCTACAGTAGCCGGTGCATCATGGTGCTTGGTGTGTGATGCTGACAACACAACAACAACACGGGTTTAGGTCCTGGGCTGATTAGTCTCTTGGTTGGACAGTGTACAGTCCCTGACATAAATCTGATCACTCCAAGCCTTTCAGCACCTAGTAACTGTGATAAGGAGCCGTATATTTAAGGAAAAGACAGTATGTGTACTCATACAAACATACACATATACAGTTGCATACATCGCCAAAGCAACAACACCTATTATAATGTTAGAAAATAATATAAATCGGATTGTTGACCTTTGACAACTTTCCACGACTGTAGTTCCCCCTACTGTCCTTGTTCACTCGGCATCAGGCACACACACACTTGTAGATCGATACTTGCCACTCGCTGCTCTAGGGAAGACATGCAGACTCTTTAACACACACGAACGAACACGACAACACCTCAACTGTATCACAAGCCGCCCCTCAACAAACTCTTCCATTTACACGCACCCCTTCCCTAACTTCCCATAAGCTAACGTGTGGAAGGATTAAATGGCTGAAATCCTCTCTAGTGTGTGAACTATAGCTGTGCAGGGGAATGCAAATTAGACTTAACAGTTCTCGTTCTTCATACTGTATAAAATCAACAAGGGAATACAGTGAGGGAGGAGTAAGGAGAGTCACTGAAGCCTTTCCAAATAGCGACGACCATCCATAT